>JAXCLQ010040615.1:0-22106 GCA_035584115.1 Cedrela odorata | reverse complement strand
ATTCCTTGAAGGATTTACCTTCTTCGTCTTTGAACTTGTTAAACACATCTGATATATATCACATTCAAAAGCACATGTGATTAGATCCACTTGATTACTTATATTTAGGATAGCACTCACTATCCACTCTCTCTATTTATATATATGATTGGCGTTTAGGATCCAATTGTTGCTGTTATGAAATAAAACTACTAGCTACTAGTTCTAGCAGCTGTTAATTATGTATAATTATAAGAATTGGCAACAAATATTAGTTTTCAAACAAAAAGGAGTCTTTATTAAACACTTTAGCTACTAGAGTAAAACAATTTCAAACTAAATTTTTGTGTTTTCAAAGCATAATAACTAAATTTGTTGACAGTTATCGACTTTTATTTAGTTATTAATATTTATAATTTACTCACACAATTATATTTAATATCTGATCCACCGCATAACAATATCAAACATATATAGTTTAAGTAATTAGTCTGAATTGGTGATTCTATCTCACAATAAATATGGTTTTAATGTGGCAACACTTTGATTCAATCAATATATATATATTTATAGTTTGAGGATAGATATTCTTGCAATTAAACATATATAAAAAATTACATACCACATGAAATCATAATTCCTTGTTGCCTAAGTAGTCGAAAACGAAGAGAAACAGCGTAGAGATCGCCATCATCAATATCGTTGTTTACAAGTTCATGAAATGTTTTCCACAGAGCATCTTCAATCCCTTTTTCAAAATGATAAGCAACGCCTAAATGTTGGATTGTATCGATCAATTGCAATAGTACTTTCTGGGAAGTAGTAGCTGTACTTATCATCGTCCTCACCTCTTCTTTCAGTCCTTCATGTTCTTCTTGAGTTGTAGTATCAATTGTCTGCATGCACAACCACAAACAAACGAATGTATATTACTTGTCGAAATTATACAATTTTTAATATTATAATATTAATTCTTTCGTACCCAAATCAAGTAATATTTATGTGCTACTTGTATGCATGTTAAATTACCATATAATCTAACAATTTAAGTTTGACGGTAAGGTTTCACATGTAAATATGGATGTGACTTTCCTATATGAATCATGATGTAATTAATCATTAGCGAGATTATTAAATAAGTTATTTTTCAATGCAATGCAATCTCAAACATGCGCTCAAACTTGGAAATAAGACTCTAAATATTTAAGTTTAATGCGATTAACATCATATGATCTACAGCTAACGAGATGATTAGGAGATTAATTTTGTTTTAATTACCTCAGGAGCAAAAGTGAGGAAATAGTTTCCCCATGAACTAGGATAGAAATCTGCACAAGGTCGTTTTGGTGAAGCTGAAGAGTGGACTTCAGAATTCTGAGTGGACATCTTAATTTCTTTCAAGAGAACAAATTAACCAAACAATCTGCAGCACTTTATGAAATTGTTTGTTAGAAGTTAATATATATAGAATGAAGAAATAAACATTATATGATATAAAATACAAGTAATTAATTAATTAATTGTATTGAAGAGAACAAAAGTTTAAGGATCTTACGCACAAGTAACATACGTAGCACATTTTTTTTTTCTGCCATTGAAATGTTGGAAAATTCCAAATGCTAAAGCCGCCATTGTGGAAATTGGCATAGGCCGGGGCCATCTAAACTTCTCTTAAATTTAATATTTGTACTTCCTCTATGTACATTTTTTTAAGCCTTTGCTAAAATTGTATTAGTTTATAAAGTTACTGTTGGGAAAATAAGGTTTATGATTTACCTCCATCAAATGCTTTTAAAATATGATAATTACAAAATTTTAAATAATGGTAAAATAATATATATAAAATACAAAATAAAGAATACCAAAATTTAACGAGATTTTGGTATTGTTAATTAATTAAGAATGAAGAAATAAACATTATATGATATAAAATACAAGTAATTAATTAATTAATTGTATTGAAGAGAACAAAAGATTAAGGATCTTACGCACAATTAACATATGTAGCACATTATTTTTCTGCCATTGAAATGTATGTTGGAAAATTCCAAATGCTAAAGCCACCATTGTACGAAGTTTTGTATAAAATAGACCCTCAATGACTCAATAAATTTTTTTCAATTTAATAGACTCAATTGAAATTTTTTAACTTAATTCAAAATCAAAACCGAAACTTTCCCTTTTCAATTTAATAAATGTGACTTTAAAATACAAAATTTTAAATTTAAACATATTAAAAAATTGTGAATTACACCCATATGCATAATATATAATGTCAAATTTGAATTTAAAAATTTTCATACGCGAATTTGTGTATAATATTATTAATTATTTAAATAATTATACTATTTTAACTAATTTATAATTTAATAAATTTATTTTATATTTATTATATTTTTAATTAAATTTAATTATATTTATCATAGTTTAAAAAATACTTAATTATATTTATGTTCAACAGTGTGCCGCCTCTAACACATGTTAAGTTTATGAATTGACTGATAATTTTAACTGTTTAAGAGACACAGATGACAACATTTTATAGGTTTAGGAGTTGATGGAACATATATGATAGAGAATTCATATACCCCTTTTTCTTTTGAATTCAGTGATAGACTTGACATGATCGATTGTTTTAATTTTGTAAGTCCTAATAACAATTTTAAGTTATAAACACAATTTATATGATAGAGAATAAATAAAAATTTAAAATGTATTTTTAAAATTATTAGTAAATAAATATATTTTATAAAAATTATTAATTTTAATTTCTTTCAAGAGAACAAATTAACTAAACAATCTGCAAAACTTTATGAAATTGTTTGTTGGAAACTAATATAAATAAAATGAAGTAATAGATATATATGATATAAAATACAAGTTATATTAATTATTGAAGAGAACAAAAAAATTCAAAATGGTGGAGGCCACCATTGTAGAAATTGGCATAGCCAGCGGGCCCCTATTTTGATACCTTCCAATTTTTCTGTGTAGTGTGATTGTTATGAGTAATGATGTCCATCTACCCTACTTATAAAGTTTCATAACAAGTTAGGTTTTTTAATTACTATTACTCACTTGGCATACTCTTATAATTTTATAATAAAACATTGACAAGTATATTTCCATTTGTAAAATTGTTAACAATAACGTCGATGATTATAATAAAATTTGAAGTGGCTGATTTCGTACCATAAACGACGTGTATAAAACAAGGATTAATTTTACTTTTTCACCTGGCTACTCTATTTCTCACAAGGACTGGGGTAGGTCCTAGTGAGAAAGTTATAGGCAAATTTCCATACTACGTATATAGAGTATTTCGCCTAATTTTACGTACAGTATTGAGCTTTGGTGATATTTATCATGTACTTCTTACTTAACTCCTATACCCATTTTTAAAACGAACAATTATTTTAGAATGAACAATTATTTTAGAGATATAAACTTGTCTATTTTATATTATAATACATGCATACCTTATACATACATACATAGATAAAGAATTCCAATTTTTTTTATATGTTGATTTAACAATTGAAAAAATTGGTAAAAATTTATATAAAAATATAATGCCATGTATTCTACCCTTATATATTTGAAAGAATGGTGCGAGCAATATTTGATCTTATTCAAGTTAAATATGTCTTTGATTTATTTAGACTATATTAGTTAGAGGTGATAATGGAGAATGATAATTTTTCTCATTTTCTCATTTTCATAAAATTGAAATTAAATTTTTTAAATGAGTCACATATGACAACATTCTAGCTTAGTAGAAGGTCCATGCGCACTTCTCATTCATATATTTTTCACATGTAAATATGGATGTGACTTTCCTATATGAATCATGATGTAATTAATCATTAGCGAGATTATTAAATAAGTTGTTTTTCAATGCAATGCAATCTCAAACATGCGCTCAAACTTGGAAATAAGACTCTAAATATTTAATTTTAATGCGATTAACATATATGATCTACAGCTAACGAGATGTTTAGGAGATTAGTTTTGTTTTAATTACCTCAGGAGCAAAAGTAAGGAAATAGTTTCCCCATAAACTAGGATAGAAATCTGCACAAGGTCGTTTTGGTGAAGCTGATGAGTGAACTTCAGAATTCTGAGTGGACATTTTAATTTCTTTCAAGAGAACAAATTAACCAAACAATCTGCAACACTTCACGAAATTATTTGTTAGAAACTGATATAAATAGAATGAAGTAATAAATATATATGATATTAAATACAAGTTATATTAATTATTGAAGAGAACAAAAAAATCAAAATGGTGGAGGCCACCATTATAGAAATTGGCATAGGCTGCGGCCCTCACTTTGCCACCATCCAAATTTTCTGTGTAGTGTGATTATTACGAGTAATGATGTCTATCTATACTACGTAAATAGTTTCATTTCAAGTTAGGTTTTCTAGCTACTATTACTCACTTGGTAATTTTATGGTAAAACCTTGACAAGTATATTTCCATTTGTAAAACTGTTATCAATTATGTCGATGATTATAATAAAATTTGAAGTGGCCCAATTCGTATTAGAAAAGCTCCTGTACGAACATTCCAAATGCTAAAGCCGCTATTGTTGGGGCCATCTAAAATTCTCTTAAATTTAATATTTGTTATTCCTCTGTGTACATTTTTTTAAACCTTTGCCAAATTGTATTAGTTTATAAAGTTTCTGTTGGAAAAATAGGGTCTATGATTTCTCTCCAAACAAATACTTTTAAAATATAATAATTACAAAATTATAAATAATGACAAAATAACACACACACACACATATATATATATAAAACAAAATATAAAATAAAGAATATCACGATTTAATGATGTTCAATATAAATATCTACGTCCTCAAGTAATGTTGAAAATTTCACTGTTTCTAACTTGAACAAATCACAAAAATTTGAGCTAAATTTCAAAACCTAGACAATAAATAGAATACAAAAAGGAATTTTTTAACTATGAAATTTTAAATGAAATAGATTCTCAATGACTCAATCAAAATTTTCTAATTTAATAAACTCAATTTAATTTTTTTAAATTTAATTCAAATTCAGAACCTAAATTTTCCCTTTATAAGCCAAAACTCAAGAGGAGAAATGAAATTCCCCAAATGTGAGATTTTTATATTTGAATATTATTAAGCCATAACCCAACAGTTTTTCTCAACGTAAATTAAGGATGACAAAAATACCCAGACTTAGTCCGGCCCTGCTCGGCCTGCATGGGCTTGAGCCCGGCCTGAGTAAAATAAACTGGGTTTGAATTTTAATTTTCAAACTTGTACTGTTTCGCGCCTGGACCCAAGTATGATTATGGCTATTCGGATATGACCCGGTCCAAATTGAAAAAAATAAATTTATTTACTTATATTATTTTAAATTTATTTTTAGGTGGTATAATTAGACTTAAAAGATGATGAAGACTTGGAGTTATAACAATTAGACTAGTTGAATGTTTAATTTATGATTTGAACTCTTTAGTCTCTTTTATTTAGACTTTGTATCATTTGTATATTTTGAATTGTTTACATTTAGTTTTATAACTATACTCTTATATTTTTGTACTTCTAGTTGATTAAAAATATATATTAGATACTTAAACTTTTAATATGTATTTAAATTTGTGTAGTTGTATTGTATGTTAAGAATTTAATATAAGTAATGTTGTTAATTTTTAGAATTTTTAATGTGTTTTAATAGTATTATTTTTTTAAATTTAAATAGATTGTAAAAATTTTAGAATTTAATATGTTTAGAAAAATTTTATTTTGTTTAAAAAAAATCCAGGCCTGTCAAAAGTCCAGCCCAGCTCGAGTCCCATTTGGATCGGCCTTTTACGGGCTTGGGCCTTATGTCTTTTTTGCTGGGCCAGTCCCATACTTTGTCAAGCCCGGCCCGACCCAATTACCTCTCCTAATATGGATTGTGCCATTTAAAGGCTTTACTTCAAATGAAAATTACATTTAAGTCGATTTTTTTTCATAAAATAATAATATTATTAGTAGAATCACATACTATAGCTTTATTATAAGAAGATTGGAGGATTCTTCCATCATTGTGACCCTTACAATGAAACACACCTTTATTATTATTTTTTTATGTGTAAAATTTTATACTTTAACATATAGATTAAAAATAATACTAATTAAATTTGACATGTCACAAAATTAGCTCTTATTTATTGTGCTTATGTAAAATTATTAGGAGGCTTAAAATACAAAATACCCAAAAAGTAATTACAAATAATCAAAGTAAAAAAAAAAATGCACAAAAATTAGCTTTTAACATTAGCGGATAACTTAAAGAGGTATTTAGGTATTTTTTTTTAAAATATTAGGAGGATCTTGGGGTGTATTGGACGCATTCTCTTGTTTACTTCTACTTAATTTGTTTATAAGATATTAGATAAGAGTACAAATTCTTAGTGGGTTCACTCACTGCTTATTATTTTTACTACTTAATGGTTTTATCTCATAACAAAACGTGGCTTTAAAATTCAAAATCTCAAGACAGCTGCACTCACATTCTCACACTAAATAATAGAAGGGGAGGAAAGCTGTAGACAAAACTCTTTGAGAAGAGATTGAATTATGTGATCTTAGCAGATATAGAAGCCAAAGCTCTGTATTTGGATTTAGTGCTCGAACAAGCAACAACTTGTTACTTTTTGAAAGACTAGGAGACTAAGCTATCTCCAATATACACACAATATGCACCTATGCTTCTGCGATCATCAAGGTCACAACCCCAATCAACATCTGAATATGCAGTGATCTCAAAATTTCTAATTTTGTGAAATTGTAAACCCAAGGAGGACTTCAGCTTGGAGATATCTTAAGAGCTTTTTGTAGGCTTGCTAGTGAAGAATATATGGTCAAGATAGGAATTGACTGAGTTTGTTGACATCAAATGCTATGTTTGGGCAAGTGAGAGTTAAATATTGTAGCCCTTCAATTAAGCTTCGATATAACCTGGGATCGGAGAATGGATCAGAGTCATTTTTTAATATCTTCTTATTTGAGTTTATTGGTATGTCACATCCCTTACAGGAATGCATATTGGCTCTAGTTAACAGATCTTTGATATACTTAGCTTGAGATAAATGGAATTCTAAACCTGAACTTATTATCTTAATGTCGAGGGAATAGTTAAACAAACCAAGATACTTGAGTGCAAAGTCAGAATTAATGGTTTTAATGAATGATTCAGTAAGCTTGTTATCAGAACTGGTAACAAGTATGTCATCCACATAAACAAGTACAAGCAACAAGGAGGTGGATGTTAGCTGAAAGAACAAAGATGAATCTGCCTTAGAGTTGATAAATCCCCATGAAAGAAGAGACTTGTTGAGCTTGTTATACCATGCACGTAGAGCTTTCTTCATACCATATAAAGCTTTGGATAATTTGTAAATGTGATTTGGAAAGTTAGAGTCTTGAAATCCTTCAGGTTGAGGCATATACACAGCTTTAGAGAGATCACCATTTAAGAATACATTATTTATATCTAATTGCCTAATAGTCCAGCCTTTCATGACAGCAATACATAGAACAATACAAATTGTATATGCCTTAGCTACTAGATTGAAGTTTTCAAAGTAATCGACACTAGGAGTTTGATGGAAACCTTTAGCAACTAGCCTTGCTTTAAGCTTTGAAATTGACCAATCTGCATTGTGTTTGATTCTAAACACCCATATTTTTCCTTCCAACTTGTACTTAGATGAAAATGGAACCAATTCCCAAGTTTTATTTTTTAATAAAGCCCTATATTCAGCTTGCATTGCTTGCTGCCATTGTAGATCACTTAATGCTTGAGCAACAATAATAGGTTTAGAGGCAGATATATGACTATTTAGAAATGCTTTAGGCTTAAAAATTCCATATTTAGCATGTGTAAGCATGGGATGTGTATTGGTGGTTTTGGAAACAGAATGTGAATTGGTGTGAGTGTTGGAAACATAATGGTTGTTAGTTAGGGAAGTAGTGGAAGGAGAAGTATAACCCGAATAATTTAGAACAACTATTGTAGGAATATCACATGCTGAAGGAGAAGTGTTGTGTGAGGTAAACCAGGAACATGCAAAGACTATAGGAATAGCAGAAGAAACAAAAGAAGGAACAGCAGAAGAGATAGAATTGGAAGAGTTAGGAGAAAATATAATAGAAAAGGGAAATTCATATTCATGAACAATACTTGACGAGAAATGTAAATTTTTCTAGAAGAATGAAGACATTTATAGCCTTTATGAAGATGATTATATCCCAAAAAGACACGTTTGTAAGAATGGAAGTTAAACTTATGATTGTTATAGTACTTTAAGAATGGAAAACAGCTGCATCCAAAGACTTTCATGAAGCTGTAATCAGGTTTGATAGAATGTAGTTTTTCAAATAGAGAAATAAGACCTAACACCTTTGTTGTTAATCTATTTATCAAGTATATAGCAGTGTGAACTGCATCCCACCAAAATTTTAAAGGAATAGAGGCTTGAGATAATAAGGTTAATCCTAATTCCACTCTGTGTCTATGCTACTTTTCTACCACATCATTTTAGTGATGAGTATAAGGATATGAATACCTATAAGTAATACCAAATTGTTTGAGTGAAGGAACAAAGGAACAAATTCACCACCACCACCTGACTGAAACACTTTGATTTGCCTGTCAAGTTGCTTTTCCACTTGAATTTTAAAGGAGAGAAAGTGGGTAAAGCATATGATTTTACCTTAAGTGGAAATATTCAATAGTAATGAGTATAATCATTAACAAAGTTGATATAATATTTGTAACCAAGTGTAGAGATGGTAGAAAAGGGTCCCCAGAGGTCTGCATAAACTGATTCTAATAAAGATGTAGTTTTGATTTCAGTGGTGGGAAAATTTAACTTGTGAGTTTTGCCACACTTGCTTGCATCACAAAATTCAGGTTTCAAGGTCTTATTGACATGATCAAAAGTTTTACAACTTTGTAATGTAGACTTTAAAACAAGTTTACTAGGATGATCTAGCCTTCTATGCAACATATTGATGATACTCGACGAGTTTTCTTTGGCAGTAATGCCAACAAATGAGACATTTGACACATGCTTATTACAAGAAATATTCAAAGATAAAGCAATATTTGTAGTTGAAGATGTTATAACAGACTTTGATAGTTTTTGTATAATAGGTGAGCCTTGAAATACTGATCAAATTCTTGGTTATCTATGGCACACATACCATATCTTTTAAGATAATTTTCTGTGAGTAACAGAGGAATCAAGATTTTTAAATGAAATAGTGGTATTACCAACATGTGTAATTTGCAAGCTTAAGCCATTTCCAATAATCAATTTGTCTTTATTTGTAAACTCATAAATTGTATAAAGATTGTTGACATTATTTGTCAAATAGTATGTTGCTTCAAAATCTAGATACTAGCCTTCATCTATTGCTCCTTCAGTGTTTGCCAAGAAGGTTGACTTACTTCCTTGTGTTTGATTTGTAGCTGCGAATCCTTGGTTCTGTAGTTTTTGATAGATTTGTTGGTAATGTTGCTGATAATCTTGTTGTTGAGGTTGTTGTGATATGTAATCTCGATTGAATTTGTGGTAATATAATGCAGTAAAATGGCCTGGCTTGAAACATATCTGACACATAGGTTTATTATTTCTACAACCATTATATCCAACTTTACTATTTTGATTTGTTCTTCCCCGAAAATTTCCTCTTCCATTTCCAAGAAAATTTTCAAAATAACCTAATCCATGATCAATATATCTTTGATTTAATCCTCTTTGATTAAAGCCTACTTTCTTTTGAAACTGTTTGGTCTGTGAGAAATTTGCTACATAATTCCCATGCATATCTGATATTAGAGAATTGTTTTGTTGCTCCAATCTACTTTCATGTGTTAGCAATACATAATATACTTTATGTATATTCATAATTTCTCCTTTACCAGTAACATGAATCACAACCAAATCATATTCAGATCCAAGTCCAGCCAGAAAATAGAGTAGGAAATCATCATAAAAAATAACATTTCCCCCAGCCGCTAAACTGTCATTTATATTTTTCATTTTTAGAAAATATTCTACTATTTAAGAGGAACCTTTCTTTGTTGATTGTAATTGAAGTCTGAGTTGAAGAGTTTTAGCTTTTGATTGAGATCCAAATTGTTTTTCTTAGGCTTGCCAAACTTTGAATGCTGATTTGCATCCTATGACTAGACTTAACACAAATTCAGTCATTGAAAAGAGTAACCAACCAAGCAAGAGTTGATCCTGTCTTCTCTACACCATATATTCAGGATTTTTAGCAGCAAATTCTTGATTACCTCCAGGTAAGAATCTTTCTGGAATGATTCTGGCATCATTGATGTAATCTTCTAAGTCATTACCTCTAATTGAAGGCAATATTTGAGATCTCTATGCTAGATAATTATATCCATCAAGTTTTATCGGTATTGCAAAATTGAACGAAGATTATAGTGGTATATTTGTGATAGAAAGATTTGCATTAGCAATTGCTATGGCTCTGATACCAAATTGAGATTTGGATTTGCTGTAAATTGTGTTGGGATGCGAAGAAAATTAAGAAAGAAAACAGAGAGAGAGAACTTGCAGAAAAATCTATTCTAATTTTCTATATTTTCCAGTATATCATTTTACTATGAAAAGCTTTACATTTATACAAAGAATTTTGTTCCAGAATTATATAGCTGTATAACAGATTCTACAACTACCTCTTAACAAGATTATTACAAACTAATCTAATTGATAACTTAACTGAGCTCTCTTCACTTTATCTGTATCACAGGCACCTTCACGTATTATCTTATCGTTGCTGTGCTTAGCCACATCACAGGCACTTTCACATATTAATCTTCTGTTGGTATGCTCGATATTCTATTAATGATGTCTATCTACATTACTTAAAAAGTTTCATTTCAAGTTAGGTTTTCTAGCTACTATTACTCACTTGGCACATTCTTCTAATTTTATAGTAAAACCTTGACAAAAATATTTCCATTTGTAAAATTGTTATCAATTATGTCGATGATTATAATAAAATATGAAGTGGCTTAATTCTTACTAGAAAAGCTCATGTATAAACAATGAACCAAAACAATTAGTTGCAAGTTGGAATTAATTCTTTAAGAATAAATTTATATTTCGAACCGATTTCTTTAAAATAGGTTTTGGTTCTAAAAATTGTGGAATCAAAATTAAGTCAAAGAATCGATTTGATTTTAAGAATAACAAATTATTTTTCTAGTTAAAGGAATTGAATCATACCTTATATTTAAATACAAAATTTTAATCATTAAACTACATATACAAAGTTACACAATTTATTAAAGAGAGCAATATTTATTCGTTGAATTAAATAAAAAAATTAATTAATGTGTTTATAATATTTTATTTAACTTTATTATAATGTGTATATATTTATTTAAAAATTATTAAACAAGTTAACATTTATAATGAATATACAGATATATATATATATATGTATATATAGTATAATATTATTAGATATATAATTGTGCTATAATAAAAATTAAATTTCTCTTTTTAATGATCTGTAATGTTAACTCAAGTAATAATACAATATTTTTTTAATAATTTATTGTTTATCAATTATCTTTAATAACTTTTTTCTTTTCATTTTTGTTTACTCAATTTTTCGTCTAGTAATACAATATTTTTATAATTTAATTGATTTTATTTTTTTAAGAAATTTTTTATAAAATTAAAAATTAGAGAAATTAAAATAATTAATAAATAATATACTTTATTTTCGAACCAAAACCGAATTGAACGAATTATAACAAAAAAAAAAAAAGATACCTAGTTAAATTAAAATATATTTCCTTCCAATTTCTCTCTGCTTAGTGTAATTATCTAATTTCATTTGTTATGAAGTCTAGCCGATTTATAAGTTACAATTTAGGTTTTCTATTGACAGGTACTCACATGGCATACCCAATTTACATATAAATTGAAATAACTATTACAAACAAAAATAACTACTGAAACAAAAGACTAATTTAATGAAAGATAGAGCTTACAAATTTTGATATTCAATAATCCAATAATTTTCTAGTATTTGAATTCTTGTTACTTGTATGTATAGGCGTCTTAAAAGAGTATTATTTTTATAAATAAGTCTACCAAATTGGAGTCATGCTATAATTCATACAGTAAAAATGCAATAAATATATAAGACAACTGAACAACTTTCCACTTTTCTATAGCTGTTAAATTGCATGAATTTACAATTCAACTATTACAGTGCAACAGTTGTTCTCTGCAACAGTATAACTCTACTCATCAAATCTTCATTCTGAATGGAATAATTCATTAAATGAGTAATATATTTAATATTTATATCTACTATAAATTTGTATTTACTCTCCGAGTTTCTCATGAATAATTGCTTTGTTCAAATCAATAATACTAACATTTTTTTGGCCAAATTTTATCGATTTGTTAAATAATTCTTCTCCGTCATAAAAGAAAAGATTTGATGTCTCGCTCAAAGAAAAGTTTTCTTTCCCGTAACGTGAGAGATAAGCAAATTGTTTGCTCCTCTCATCATTGTCTCACTTTTTTCTTTTTCACTTGTTATACTCATTTATTGAAAACACAAAGAAAATCTTTAATTTTTGTCATAGCCATCGCATGAATGAGAACAAACTCACGTGATTTAAAAATTATTTTATCTTAGATAAGATTTGATGGCTTGCCCAAATAAATGTTTATTTGAAGAGTTTTTTTTTTTTTTTTTAACGCAAAAAAAAAAAAAAAAAAAAGCAAATTGTTTGCTCCACACATTTGTTTTCTTACGTTGTTCTTTCTTTCACTTGTCATTCACGTGCTTCGAAACACAAAAAGGAATCTTTGATTTTCCTCGTAACAGTCACTGGAATGTGACTTGAAATTATGTTGTTTTCTTTTCTTTTCTTTTGATATTGAACAATCTGATAGATTTATAGACATCTCCCAACTAGTTATTTTCAAATCTTGTTACTTGTATTTGTCGACATCTTAAAAGGTCTTAACCTTCTCCATATATATTTTGATATGATTTAATACATGAACTTCCTTCGAGAAGGATGTTTTTCTTGGTTGCCAATAAACAAATATTTTAATTATTTGACAAACTTTGCTCGGTTTATTTTATATTCTTCTTTTTCTAAAAAAGATTGCGATCTCTTGCCAGTACTTAAAATTTTATATTTTTTAAAATTTTAACATCATAAGTTGAGTATCCTATCAAACGGAAATTACTAATACATTTATTACAATATTGGCATACATTAAAGCGTACAACACCTATATTAATTGCTAAAAACCTAACCATGTTCTTGTTGGAAATTTTAGAAGCCGCCATCGTAGAAATTGGCGTAGGCTGCGGCCACCTAAATCACATTTAAAATCATCCTATTCTGCAGGCAAATGTCACTTCTGAATAAACACGTCCCTAAGTTGCCGGTTGTAAACCACTTACTTGAACCAGTAATAATTAAGAACATTTATTGAAACGCTAAAAACGACAACATTTCACTCGAAGCATTACAGATTCCTTGAGCAGGGAAGCAACTTGGACTTTGATCAAATAAGAATTCGTGTAACGATCTCAGTAAATCAAATCGCAAGTAGGTGAAAGATTAAAAATTCTTTTCAAGCAGAGGAAATGGGATAGCCATTGAGCAAGATTACGAACAATTATTAATTTTACTTCCCCGCTTAGCTGGGGGTAGATCTGGTATAGATAAATTTTTATATTTGTATCCGAAATAGTTCACCTAATTCTGCTACAGTATTGGACTATAATAGTACTTATCATGCACTTCTGGCTCAAATCTTTTTATCTTTGTTTGCATCCTTTACCCATTTTTTAAATGAACAATTATTTTAGAGATATAAATTTCTCTATTTTATATTATGATACATGCATACATTATATATACATACATAGATCAAGAGTTCTAATTTTCTACACAATTTTTTATATTATTTTTAAACTTTTGAATAAATCTCATTTAAATAGTTAAAATTACATTTTAAGTATATATTAATTATCATGTATTTATTACACATATAAATTTGATCTCAATCATAAAATATATTGATTTAACAATTAAAAAAATTAGTAAAATTTTATATAAAAACATAGTTCCACGTATTCTACCCTCATATATATATATATATATATGAAAGAATGGTGCGAGTTGTATTTATCTTATTCAAGTTAAATGTGTCTTTGATTTATTTATAATATATTAGTTAGAGGTAACAATGGGGAATAATAATTTATCTCAGTTTCTCATTTTTATAAAATTAAAATTGTCATGATCGTATTTTTTTTGTAAAATAATAATACATAAATACAAGTGTATGTGACATAATAGGAGACCATAAAATAAAATTCAAAAATTTGTATTAAAAAAATACAATTTTATAATATATGATACATATTTATGATGTTATAAGTAGTAAAATAATACACATTAATGTGAATGTTACAATGAATACAATTTAAATTACATATTTAAATCAAAACAAATATAAACACATGAAAAAGAAATAAAATAAACGCCATGCCCATTACCATACATATAGATATATATAAGTAAAACCTATTTGTTTTAATCACTTCCCATTTGTTTGCCTATATAATGTTTAATTTGCATCCTTGACTTCATAAAACAAAAGCATAATTGGAATCTTTCATTTCTGTACATACATTTACATGTAATCCAATTGCCTTAACCTTATTTAAAATAAATGAAAGACATGCCTCCTTTAGAGTACATGTATATAGACATAAATAAAACTTAATTGTTTTAAATGCTTCCGTCCATTCGATTTCTTTTATTTTTCTCAATTTAAATTACAAAGCAAAAATCAAGATTGAGAGGAAGAAAGCCCAGGCAAACCGAGAGTGTAAGTATGGAAACATAAATTATACTTTGAATTTTTAAAACTTAAATGCGAAAGTTTAAGAAATTTGTCTCTTGCCATTGATGTTTTGTTGCTGTTTTGACGTTAGTAGAAAAACCTTCCAAGTTCTCTTAATCCTCACTAATGGAGTTTAAAGAGAATAACGAGCTTAGGGACCTTTACCAAAAATAACTTTCTATTTATAGGCTTTTTCATAAAAAACCGTTTTTGGAAAGTTTGATGCAGTTCTTAGAAGTTATCACCCTCAATGGCCATTACCAACAGTTGCCCAAATGTGTGAGACGTTTAAATGGCACTTAGGGAAGTTATGAACCACTTATGGTGGTTTCTATAACCACTAACATTCTCCCACTTGGTCTATAAATTTCCCAAATCATAATATTTAAGAAACAAACATATGAATTATGACGATAGGTTATCAAAATTGACAACTTTTCTTCCATGTATTACAATATATTATGTTTCTTATCGGCCTGTCCATATGTGGTAACTTAATGAATAAACTCTATGTTTATTCTTGATCCTACTTAATGACCTTAACTTAATGAATAAACCTCATGTTTATTTGACATCTGAAATGATTTTTCTCTCAAATAAATGCACGAACATAATGAGAAAATATCATATACATAGAGTTTCATTAATAAATTATATGTATATATACAATAATTTACATAATGGAACTAAGTCCCATTCGATCCATATGATCCTTAAAACCCTTAGGTGGTATGCCTTTTGTCAAAGGATCAGCTATCATTAATACAGTGTTAACGTGTTCAATGACCACTTTATTTTCCTTAACACGTTCTTTGATGGCTAAGTATTTGATGTTAATGTATTTACTTCGACTACTACTTTTATTATGCTCAGCCAAAAATACAACAGCTGAATTATCACAATATATCCTTAATGGCCTAGAAATAGAATTCACAATTCTAAGCCAAGACAAGAAACTCTTTAACCATACTCCATGTGAGGTAGCCTTAAAATAAGAAACGAACTAGGCCTCCATAGTGGAAGTAGCAATTAACGTTTGCTTAACGCTCCTCCAAGATATGGCTCCGCCAGCTAGTATAAAGATGTATTCAGAAATTGACTTTCTTAAATCATCACAGCCAGCAAAGTCAGAATTTAAGTAGCCAACTACTTCCAAATTATCAATTCATCTGTATATAAGCATGTAATCCTTAGTCTCTTGAAGATATCTCAAGACTTTCTTTGCAGTTTTCCAGTGGTCCATACCTGGATTACTCTGATATCGTCCCAATATTCCAACTGCGAAAGCAATGTCAGGTATGGTGCATATTTGAGCATACATTATACTTCCAACAGCTGAAGCATATGGAATGTTGTTCATTTATTCCTTTTCAAAATCATTTTTAAGGCATTGGTTCAAATTGAACTTATCACCCTTGATAATCAGTGCTACACTTGGTGACCAATTTTTCATTCTGAATCTCTCTAAAATTTTCTTGATATAGGTTTCCTAAAATAGACCTAATGTTCCTTTATGTCTATCTCTATGGATCTTTATGCCAATGACATAAGATGTCTCACCCATATATTTCATATCGAAATTTTCAGAGAGAAATTGTTTCACCTCATGTAGTAACCCTTTATTATTGGTTGCAAGTAAAATATCATCCACATACAAAACAAGGAAACAAATTTTACTCCAACTAACCTTTTGGTATATACATTGATCCATAATATTCCCTTTAAAACCAAATAAAGAGAAAACATTATGAAATTTAAGATACCATTGACGGAAAACTTGTTTTAATCCATATAAAGATTTCTTAAGCTTACAAACCAAATGCTCACCATCTTTGAAAGAGAATCCTTCAGGTTGTTTCATGTAAACATCTTCTTCCAAATTTCCATTGAGAAATGCTGTTTTCACATCCATTTGATGTAGCTCTAGATCAAAATGAGCTACTAATGCCATAATTACTCGGAGAGAATCCTTTTTAGATACAGGAGAAAATGTCTCTGTATAATCGATTCCTTCCTTTTGAGTGAATCCTTTGGCAACAAGTCTGGCCTTTTATCTCTCAATGTTACCCAATGAATCTTTCTTAATCTTAAAGATCCATTTACACCCGATGAGTTTAAATCCCTTAGGCAACTCAACAAGATCCCAGACTTCGTTCGTTGACATATAATTCATTTCATCTTTCATGGCATTATACCAAAAGTCAGATTCTTGATAACTCATGGCTTGTGAAAACGTATCAAGATCATTTTCGGCTCCAACATTATAGTTAGACTTTTGTAGATACACAATATAATCACTAGGTATATATGATCTCTTAATTCTAGTATATTTTCTTAATATTGTATCAATAATTTCCTGAGCAGGTTGTTGATCAACTGGTTGTTCAATATTTTTAGGTAATTCCTGAACAACTTGGTCTATTGGAATATCATCTGCTTGTGAAATTTGATTGTCATTCATTATTGGTTGAATATCAACCAATGGATAATCAGCACCGGTTTGTACTGAAGGGGTGTTATTAATGATAATTAATTGACTCTTTGAAGTGGAAGGTCTTAAATGATCTTATTCAGAAACTATATTATGAAGTTAATCCCCCCCCACTGATCAAGTCATTCTCAAGCAATTTTGCATTTCTTGATTCTACAAACATAGTGTGATGAGATGGACAGTAAAATTTATATTCTTTAGACCTTTCTGAATATCTAATAAAATATCCACTAATGGTCCTTGGATCTAACTTTTTTTTTTTTTTTTTTATATATTGTTAACTCTTGCTTCTGAAGGACAACCCCAAATGCATATATGTTGCAAACTCAGTTTCCAACCTTTCTATAACTCAAATGATGTTTTTGTAACAGCCTTAGTTGGAACACGGTTTAATATATACACAACTATTTTAAGAGCTTCAGTCCATAATGACTTAAGAAGTTTAGAACAACTTAGCATGCTCTGCACCATGTCTAATAATATCCGATTTCTTCTTTCAGCTATACCATTTTGTTCTGGAGAACCAAGTATAGTATATTGGGCAACAATCCTATGTTCTTGAAGAAACCTCGCAAATGGACCAGATGCTTGTCCATTTTCAGCATATTTACCATAATATGCATCACCTCTATCAGATATCACGATCTTTATTTGCTTATTGCATTGTTTCTCTACTTCAGCTTTAAAAATTTTAAAAGCATCTAATGCTTGATCCTTACTATTCAATAAGTAGAGATACATATATCGTGAGTAATCATCTATGAAGGTGATAAAATACTTCTGACCATACGAGTCCAAGCAAGGACTACATATATCAGTATGTGTGATTTCTAATATGCTAAGACTCCTCTTGACACTTTTCTTAGACTTGTTGGTTTGCTTACCTTTAATGCAATCCACACAAGTATCAAAATTAGTTAAATCCAAAGTACTAAATACTCCATCATTTACTAATATTTGAATTCTCTATATGGAGATATGTCATAATCTCTTATGCCATAACATAGAGGAATTCTCATTCATAACACATCTTTTATTGCTAGTATATGTATGCAATGTATTATAACAAGTACCATTTTGTAAGTAAACATGAAAAAGACCATCAGACAATGTACCATTTCCAACAAGATTAGATTTATAAAAAATATTTATAAATGAATATGAAAATATAAAGGAATATCCATAAGGTACAAGTTTTGAAATTGAAATTAAATTCCTAGAAAAACTAGGAATATAAAAAGTCTTCTCCAATGTTATTACAAAACCACTATTGAGAACTAAACTGTATGTCCCAATAGCTTCTATGGGTAAACGTATCTTATTTCCTGAAAAGATATATTGCTCAGTTCTCACTGGCTTCCTTAGGTTTTGCAAGCCCTGCAAAACATTGGTAATATGGATTGTAGAACCAGAATCAATCCAACATGTGTTATGACAAACCTCAGCCATATTAGATTCATAACAAACAAAAGAGATTGAAATACCTTTCTTAGAAAGCCACTGCTCTAATTTCACGCAATCCTTCTTCATATGCCCTTTTTTTTTAGAAAAGAAGCGTTTGGATTCATTCTGAATTTTAACTTGGGGAGATATCTTTGGTGTTATATCTTTCCCCTTTTGTTTGAATTGCTTTTTCATATCTTTCTCCTTTTGCTTGAGTTGCTTTTTCTTCCTTCCTTGTACAGCTAGATGTGCACTCTGTGAACTTTCTTCTGATTCCATCATCAACCTCCCTTCCTTTTGTACACACATGGTCATCACTTCATTAATGGACCATTTATCCTTATGTGTGTTATACGAGATTTTGAAGGGTTTGTAGGGGTGAGGGAGAGTGTTTAAAATGTAGTGCACTAAGAAGGATT
Organism: Cedrela odorata; assembly: GCA_035584115.1. NCBI lineage: Eukaryota > Viridiplantae > Streptophyta > Magnoliopsida > Sapindales > Meliaceae > Cedrela > Cedrela odorata. The sequence continues at coordinate 2,803 of JAXCLQ010040615.1, read as the reverse complement.
TAGACATTTCAACTTCAAGTGTTTTTAGTTGAGTCGCAATATCTCTCATTTTCATGATGTGTTCATGCACACCATTGATACGAGTGAGCCTCATAGAAGAAAACTTCATTATCAAGGTGCTAGCTAAGGCCTTATCGGATGATTCAAATTGTTCATCAATAGCCTTCAATAAATCTCGGACATTATCATGCTGAGCGATATAACTACGGATGCCAGCAGAAATTTTTTTCTTAATGAACATGACACTGAGACGATTGGATCGCTCTCAGCGTTCATAAAGAACAATTTCAGCTGAAGTACTGGTATCAATTACTGCAAGTGGTTCGTTTTTCCGGATAGCATAATCAATGACTATCTACCTTAAATAAAGAATAACTTTTTCTTTCCATATTTTATAATTGTCTCCTTTTGACAGAACTTTCCTAGATATGTAATCAATAACAAAATAAACTACAAATATTCCCGACAATAGTTCTTAATTTTGATATTCTAAATTTGCATGTTCTTATCCAAATATACGCATTCATAAATGTATAAAAATAAATGCATAAAATTTAAGCATTTATCAATCATAAAATATACATATTACAAAGCACAATAAATTATGCATATTTTATGTCAAAATCAAAATATTACCAAATATTTGTAAATTATTATAATTTACATATTTCATTGCAGACAAAACTAAAATTTAGGTCAAAATCAGAAATAATCAAAATATAATTTAGGACTAAACTGCATCATTTTTAGAATTTGTAGACAATGTCATAAATAACATGCATTTAATTAAAATAAAACATTAATCTCTAATTGAAGCCTAGCCCAGTGGTTGAAAGCTGGTTTTCATGTACTAGGTCCGAGTTCGATTCTTGCTAACTAATTTTCTATGCAATTATTTCATATTCTTTAAGAAAATATTAAATACAAAATATATTCAAAAAATGATTTGTGGCCCAGTGGTAAATGTAATGCGTCTGAAAACAATGACTTGGGTTCAATTCTCAACAGCCAAAAATATTTTCTGCTTAAATCCTTAAAAAACTGACATGTCATTTTAATTAACCATATAAAAATGACATAATTAACCATATAAAAATGACATCTCATACATAATAATAAGACGAATCTTGTCATCAATAAGTTTCTTAAAAAAATGAAATGTCGTCCATGTCTGGTTCATTTTCTGCCTCCCACCGGGTCAATCCAAATCTGTTACAACCTGGTTTTAGACCCACGAACTCGACAGCATTCAAACTTCTTTTTCAGCCAATTTTATATATGATTTTCGACGATTTTCACTTTAAAAATGTTCTAAATTCATTTATGAATACATTAGACATATTTATTTGACTTAAAAGCAACAAAACTTAATTGCATGAAAAATTCAAAAAATGGCCGAATGAACCCATATATTCGTTTCTGGTTTTTCATTCAAAACACTCACAAAACACATCAAGGCAGAGGCATAAATATGCTTTAATACCAAATGTAAGCATGGAAACATAAATAATGCTTTGAATCTTTAAACTTAAATGCGGAAGTTTAAGAAACTTACCTCTTACTATTGATGTTTTGTTGCTGTTTTGACGTTGATATAAAATCCTTTCAAGCTCTTTTAATTCCCATTGATGGAGTTTAAAGAGAATAACGAGCTCATAAGCCTTCACCAAGAATAACTTCCTATTTATAGGTTTTTTCATCAAAAACTATTTTTGGGAAGGTTGCTGTAATTCTTGGAAGTTATCACCCTTAATGGCTATTACTAGCAGTTGTCAAAACGTGTGGGACGTTTACATGGCACTTGGGGAAGTTATGAACCATTTATGGTGGTTTTCATAACCACTAACAGAAAGCACAAGGGAAGAGAAAAGCATCCATGCATACATAAAGAAATGATCAATTACAAAGGTAAATAATGGCCAAATGACAAGTGAGTGCTTTGTTATTCTTTTCCCCTTAGTTTTATCTTCATCTTGCAAGTTTGAATTAACAAAAAACTGAAGTAAGAAAGAGTGAAACTATAAAAATTGAGAGATGAATGCATGGATAGTAATTTGGCTAATTGAACATTGATTTAGCTGATTAAGTGAAAGGCTAGCTAAAAGGGAAAGAGATTTACTCAATTGATGTAAGTGTTGCCGAATTGAAGTTGGAATTGTGGCCATGAATTGGTAAAGCAAGGGGGAAAGAGATTGAACAGGTTGGGGGAAGGTGAGCTTGGTTGAATTAGTGGGTAATTAAGTGGAGAAGAAGAAAAACGTTGGAGATGATCTGAAATTGTGAAGAGAGCTTGAAGAGTGGCTGAAAATTATGTTAAAATGGTAAGGGAGTTGGTTGAAAAAGAGGGAGGCTTGAGCTGAGAAGGAAGAGAAGGCTGAATGGTGGCTGAATAAGGAAAGCAAGGAGGTAAACCAAGAGAAGTAAGGTTGTGTTGGCTAGAACTTGTTAAAACAAGAAAGAGATATGCTGAACAAGTTCAATGGAAAGGAGGTTTCGGCCAAATTGAGGAGAATTCACTTTGGCTGAGAGTGGGAAACAAAACACAGTAATGAGAGACTTAGTTCCAACTAGCCAAGCTAAGATATTTTATGGTAAATGGGTAAAATGTGATGTGCATGTGTTTAGCTATTGTTGTGTGTGAATTTATGATGCATTGTATGTAAATTTATGTTGGCCGAAATGATGAGGCACACATGAAATAAATGTGGGGCAGTGTTTTTGTGTGAGAATTGTGTTTGTATTATGAAAATTAGATATGCGAAGTAATGTTGATAAGCTTGAGAAGCGTTAATGTAACGCGAGT
>JAXCLQ010040594.1:0-22108 GCA_035584115.1 Cedrela odorata | reverse complement strand
CTACTACAATTAATTCAATCTACTAAATTTACTACACCAAAATAATAACACTAATTAAAACAAGTTTACTACACTAAAAAAAAAACATTAATTAAAACAATCTAAAACTCACCACTTTCCACTTTTTCCCTTTTTCTCTCCCTTTTCTTTTTATCAAAAGCTAGCATTCTTTTCCCTTTACGTAAATACTTCTCCAATTTCAATTTTGAAATGCTAAACACTAACCTTTTATTCATTAATATATGGAGGGCTTGGGTTTGGACCTATTTTAATATTTATATATATATATATATATATACACATAAACTTGGGCTTGGGCTCAATTTAATTAAATTAATCCCAAATTATATATGTATAATGCTTAGCCCACTTAATTACATATGTATATATTTGTTCATAAGATAAAATCCCAAAATCATCTTGCTAATAATGAAATTTCAATTCTACCCTTATAAATTTACTTTATATTATTTCTCAAAATTCTAATACTTGATACTTTAACAAGTATATTTACAATCCTAGCTATGAGTCTTATAAAAGAAATTGCGGGTGTCATAGATTTGCATCTGAGAGAGAGTGGACGTAGGCCAAGATTTGTCGAACCACTATAAAACTGCATTTGTATCATTCTCTCTCTAATTACTATTTCATTACTGCATTACATTGTATACGATTTTAATTTCTAAATTTTAAAAGTCCAATTCACCCTCTTCTTGGGTGTTGTCAACTGGGCCAACAAGTGGTATTAGAGCCTAATTCAATAAAATAGGATTCACAACCTTGAGGAGTAGATTAAAATAGCATATAGCAGTAATCTTACACAAATAGTAGAGGGATAATCTACAAATAGACCACCATTCTTTAATGGAACAGATTATGCTTATTAGAAAAAGAGGATACAAATCTTCTTATTAACATAGATTGTGAAATCTTAAATGTAATAGAAGATAGGTACTATTCAACCACAACTAAGGATGAAATCACTAGAGAGAGAAAACTAAAACTAAAAAGAGAATGGACTCCCGAAGAGAGAAATAGGTTCACCTTAAATGAAAAGACAATGAACATTTTCTATTGTACCTCATATAGGTCTGAATTCAATAGAATTTTAGGATGTGAAATGGCTAAATTAATTTGGGACATGTTAGAAGTCACACATGAAGGAACTAGTAGAGTTAAGGACTCCAAAATTAGTATGTTAGTTCATGATTATGAACTATTTAAAATAAAACCACATGAAAGCATAACAGACATGTTTACTCGTTTCACTAACATTACTAATGACTTAAAAGCTCTTGATAGATCTTACTCAAATGCAGATATTGTGATGAAAATTTTAAGAAGTCTAGCTAGAAATTGGGAAGCTAAAGTTACAACAATTAAGGAAGTAAAGAACTTAAGAACTTTACCTTTCGAGGAACTTCTTGAATTGCTCATGATGTACGAGCTTGAAGGCAGACACAATAATGATGAAGATAAAGAAAAGGGCAAAAGAAACATAACCTTAAAGAGCACTAAAAAGGAAGAAGATGAAAATGAAAGTGAACAAGATTCCAATGAAGATGAATTTCTTCTCATGGCCAGAAAATTTTGAAAATTCTTTAACAAAGAAGGAAGAAATTGGAAAAGAAAAAACTATCCAAGAAAGGATGGATTTAAGAAGAGTTTTGAAAAGGAAAAAGAAAAAGGGAGAGAGATCATTTGCTATGAATGTAAGAAACCGGGACATATATAACCCGAATGTCCACTAAGAAAGATAAGAAGGACAAGAAAAAGAAGAAAGCTTTTCATCATAAAAAACAGAGCGAGCAAATTTTTGCCTCATGGGAAAATTAGAAGATGAGGTAACCTCTCTAGATCAAAACTCTTCATTTTATGATACATGTTAAAATAGTGATGATGATCTATTAGATGAAGACTTAAGTGCATTATATGAGGAACTTAGAAATGATTTTTAAGATTTATATGCAAAATATAAAGAAGCAAAGAAAAAGAACTTCATGGTATTAAAGGAAAATGACTCATTGAAACTAAAAGTTAAAGAACTAGAAATTAAGAATGATTCTAGCTCACCTAATAAACTTGATATGTTAAAAGATGAGAATAAAATCTTAAATTGTGAGATAGCTTCTCTTAAAGAAATCTTAGCTAAATTTACACAAGGAAAAGAATCATTGGATAAGCTTTTAGGTAGTTAAAGATTATTATTTGATAATGTCAGACTTGGATATAAACAAGGGATCAAATAAAAGTCTTATGCAAACTATTTTGTGAAAGCTAAACAACAAGTAACATCATCCATTACTTGTCATCATTGTAATAGAAAAGATCATTATAGCAACACATGTTTGCATAAGAAAAATAAGTATAATATACCTAAAATAATGTAGGTACCTAAGGGAACACAACTTAAGGAAATTATGCATGCTAAAATGGCTAAAACCTTTAAAGGTAGAATTAATATCTATGGACCCAAAGTCACTAGAGTACTAAAATAAACTTGCCATTTTTGTTGGTATCGCATGTGAAGAGCAACAAGTACAAAAAGAAGTGGTTACTTGATAGTGGTTACTTGAGACACATGACGAGAAACAAAAAGCTATTTCTCCATCTAAAGAAAGAAGAAAGAAAAGATGTGATATTTAGAGATAGTAGCAGAAGCAAGGTGAAAAGTATTGGTACAATTGACCTTAATTCAATTACAATCAAAGATATTTTATATGTTAAAGGTCTTAAATATAATTTGCTTAGTATTAGCTAATTGTGTGATTATAGATACAAAATTATGTTTCTTATGAATGGTTGTGAAGCATTAGATGAGCATGAAAATAAGTCATTCTATGCACCTAGGAACGATGATGTATATGTCATAGAACTAGAAAAATTGAGTGAAATGAATGATATATGTTTGCAAGCTCATTGTGATGATTCTTGGATATGGCATTGAAGGCTATGACATTGTAGTATGGATCTATTGTGAAAACTTGCTGAACAAGGTCTATTGGGAGATATTCCCAATCTAAAATATACAAAAGATAAACTATATGGTCCTTGCCAATTAGGAAAACAAGTTAAAATTTCTTTCAAATCCAAAAACTTAGTTTCCACAACCAGACCTTTAGAACTTTTACATATGAACCTCTTTGGACCAAATAGGATAGCATCACTAGGAGAAAAACTATATGCATACGTAGTTGTTAATGATTATTCAATATTTACATGGGTTTTCTTCTTAGGAAATAAAAGTGATACATTTGAAACTTTCAAAAAATTCTCAAGACAAATTGAAAATGAATAAGGCTTCAAAATTGTAAAGATTAGAAGTGATAAAGATGGAGAATTTGTAAACAAAGAATTCGAAAACTTTTGTTATTAAAATGGATATTCTCATAATTTTTCTGCACCTAGAATCCCACAACAAAATGGAGTTGTCGAAATAAAAAATAGAACTCTTCAAGAGATAGGTAGAATAATGATAAGTGAATATAACCTATCCAAATACTTTTAGGCTAATGCTATTAACACCGCATGTCATATAACCAATAGAGTTCTAATTAGAAAGATCTTGAACAAAACTCCATATGAATTAATCTTTCAAAGAAAACCTAAAATCAAATACTTTAGAGTTTTTGGATGTAATTGTTACATTCTTAATACCAAGGATAACCTAGGAAAATTTGAGCCAAAGTCCGATCTAAGAATATTTCTATGCTATTCATTCAAGGGTAAAGCTTATAGAGTTTTTAACAAAAGAACTCGTGGAAGAAAGTGTACACATAACTTTTGACAAATATGATCCCGACTTAGCCAAATTAATTGTTAAAGAAAAGGAGAAAGAATTAGAAGCAATTGAAAATTTGGAAAACATAAACTTAAATGATGAGGCCTTGAAAAATTAAAGTGAAATTATAGAAGAAAATCAAGTGAATAAGAAACTCCTAAAGGCATGGAAATATAATTCTAGTTATTCAAAATAACTAATAATAGAAGATCCCTCGTAAGGATTAAAACTAGGAGAAAAACAATAGAAATTGATGATAGATGAAATTCAAAATCTAGCATTTGTTTCTCAAATAGAACCAAAACAAGTTGAAGAAGCCTTAAGTGATGAAAATTGATTAATGGGCATGCAACAAGAATTAAATCAATTTCAAAGAAATGAAGTTTGGACTTTAGTACCTAGACTAAATGACTATCCAACAATAGGTATTAAGTGGGTATTTAGAAACAAACTTGATGAAAATGACAACATCTCTCGAAACAAGGTTAGATTAGTAGCTTAATGCTATAGTCAAGAAGAGAGAATAGATTATGATGAGACATATGCTCCAGTAGCAAGATTAGAGGCCATTAGAGTACTCTTAGCATTTGCATGACACAAAAATTTCAAACTTGATCAAATGGATGTGAAAAATGCTTTTTAAAATGATTTTATAAATGAAGAAGTTTATGTAGAGTAATCTCTCAGTTTTGAAAACTACAAATTTTTAAATAATGTCTTTAAACTCACGAAGATACTTTATGGTCTAAAACAAGCACCTAGAGTTTGGTATGAAAGACTTAATGAATTTTTGCTAAAACATAATTTTTTAAGGGGGAGTGTTGACATTACTCTTTTTATTAAAACCAAAGATGTTGATATTCTATTAGTGCAAATCTATGTTGATGATATCATTTTTGGAAGTACAAATGAATCCTTGTGCATTGAGTTTTCAAATCTAATGAAAGGTGAATTTGAAATAAGCATGATGAGAGAATTAAATTTCTTTATAAGACTCCAAATTAAATAAACAAATGATAGAATTTACCTCTCCCAATTAAAGTACATCAAAGAACTTTTAAGAAAATTTGATATGATACAAGACAAATCCATTCTAACTCCTATGAGCACTTCCACTTCACTAGATAAAGATGAAAAGGAAAAACTATTGTTTAAAGATTATACAGAGGCATGATGGGATCATTACTTTATTTGACCGCTTCTAGATCCAATATTCTTTATAGAGTGTGTGTTTGTACGAGATTTCAATCCAATCCTAAGGAGTCATATCTTGTAGCGGTAAAACGAATCTTCTGATATTTAAAAATGACATCAAATCTAGGATTATTTTATCCAAAGGATGGTGAGTTTAGTTTAAAAGGCTACTCGGATGACGACTATGGAGGATGCAAAGTAGATAGAAAAAGTACAAATGGTACTTGCTACTTTCTTGGAAATATCTTATTGTCATGGTTTAGCAAGAAACAAAACATCATTACACTTTCCACTACCGAAGTCGAATACATATCTATAAGTAGTTGTTCTGCACAACTTTTATGGATTAAGTACCAATTGCAAGATTATGGATTAGATCTTCGTAAAACTCCTATTCTATGTGATAACACAAGTACTATAAATCTAACTAAAAATCTAGTTCATCATTCCAAGACTAAGCACATAGAAATTTGTCATCATTTCATTAGAGACGATGTTAATAAATGATACATTTGTTTAGAGTATATAAGCATAAATCTCCAATTAGTTGATATTTTCACTAAACCACTTGATAGAGATCGTTTTTGTGCAATTAAAACAGAACTAGGAATGATGGAAATTATCTTAATATGACTGATTTTTTCCTGTCTATGGTATAACTGGCAAAATTAGGCTACTGGAATAAATTGGATCGATACATTAATCGCAAAGTATCGATACCATGACAATGGATTGATATGCCATTGAAACATATTAATACCTTCATGTGTCATTATTCAAGTATCGACACATCCTCTTGACTTATCGATATTGGAACTTATTTTTAGTATGTATCGATATTCCTGCTTTCAGATTGAAACGTTGCATCTAAACAATTTATGATTACTTGAATTTTTGAAATTTGTGAAAGCTAAGTTGTCAATCGCCAAAAATTAAGTTCTCATTAAATGTCAGACCCAAATTTGAATTTGTCTTCATGTATTGATATACTCTACCTTACATATCAATACTCGTGTTTAAATGTCAAAATGTATCGACCTCTCTTTAAGAAGATATCGATCTATCTCTTCAGATCTAGAAACAGATCGATATGTTAATTAATAGTATCAATACTTTTACGCAATTTCACATTCAAATTATTCTCAAAATTCAAAAGTATCGATATCTCTTTAGTTTCAAAAATCATTGTTGCTTAAATCCTAGAAACTTTTCTCTCACTTAGATTATCTAATCGATTTCGAAAATGCCTAGAACAAAAAATCCAGAAGTGGGTTAACGGAAAAGGCAGAGGACGAACTTGGCTTCAACCTCAAATCCTAATTTCCCAAACTAGAAGGCAGAGGATCGATACTTGCTATCCTATATCAATCAAAAGATCTCTCTAGGCTAGGTAATCGATTTCCCATTTTTAGAATCCATTAATTTTCCTTATTTGAGCCATTTTAAGGAATTCTGTTGGTTAGACTTCCTTCAACAAAGAGGAAAATGTTTTAACACTCTTGTCAAAATATTTTACTCAAACTTGGATGTAAAGAATGCACACACTAGAAAGATAAGGATGATAGAATTTCAAACACTTCTCTAAGGCCATACTTATATCGTCAATTCAGAAATCATTTCTTAGGTTACTAATATTCCTTACGGCAGTTACTTCTACCTAACCAGTCACTTCCAACCCCTTAAAGCCTGCAAAATTATCTTCAAGAACCCAAACATGGCTGAAGTAGACTACAAGCTAGTACACCTAGAACTGCATGAGAGGATACCACACCTCATTGTCTCTCACAGCCTCAATGCACAATCAAGGAGATTTTTCGAGATGACACATGATGACATGTGGTAGATGCAGTCCATCATAGAGCGAAAAAGGCCAGATTTGATTTGCTGGATACTCACAATGATGATTCGCACATCTATCTTTAAGGCCACACACCTCCACTATGGATATATTGTGTCCAATTTTATTACCAACGGACCAACTCGTGTTTATGCCGATGCAGACACATTTAAGCCTTCGGTTGCCATAATGCTTTCAAAGATAACATTACAGCATATGCACTATGATCGCACAGCGGATGGGACATAGATCATTCAAGCATGCTACCGACATCTACAAAATCAAGATCAAGCTACACACACACCTCAGCAAGATAATGCGATTGAGATAGCCACGAATCTTAAGGCACTAGCTAAGTTGCCTGACACCGCGAGACCTCCCTCTCCTGTTCGTTTGCCTTAGACAGAGACACAGATTCAATACGCTTCCGCATCTGCTATACTGTCTATCTTGGAGAGCATGCAAGGTCAGTTGACTTATATGGAGGAGAAAGTTGAGATAACGATGTCCAACTTCGATGAGCACCTTACGAGTCTAGAGAGCATGGTAACTACTCAAATGCATAAAATTGAGGAGCACCTAGCTTGGGAGACATGGTGTGCAATTTCACAGCGAAACCCACAGATTTATGCGTAGCTTGGCTAAGGCATCTACACCAACACCTGCTCTAGCACCTACACCTGCACCAGCTCTTACTCTTGCCTATGGTAGACCTACAGCCTCCTCATCTCATTTATGACCTCCTCTTTCCGCACCCCAGCCTACCTATATTCTTATAGACTTGGATATCGATAGTGATAGTCTAGAAATTTTTTGCACCCTTTGAACGATGTCTAGCCTTTATATGCACTTTTCTGTGAAATGAAAACTTGTTTTTAATTAACATTATTTTGTACTTATACTTCTCTGTTATGATTGTGTTAATTATGTCTGAAATGCATAGCCTTAATAATATTGATTTGCATGACTATGTTTATTATAAGTCATATCATTGATTTATTTTCCTTCTTTGATTGCTGACAAAAAAGGGGAGAAAATACACACATTAAATATGCACCAAAACTCAATAGATAAAGGGGGAGAAAATTCAAATTTAAAAGAAAAGTTAAACATCACCTTAAGGGGGAGAACAATCAATTCACAAAAAGAGTTAAGCACCTACTTTATTTTGTCATAATCAAAAAATGGGGAGATTGATGATATCAAATATTAATATTCATATGTTTTTGATAATGACTAAGTTAAATAAATAGGTCTCAAATATGTCATTTTTGTCCAAGTGCATTAAAAAGCCAACAGGATCAATACTCAAAAGCAAACAGATCCGTTTCTCCACGTATCAATCTTTTCTTCTATAAGTGACGATCTGTTTGTGCTAAAAATATTTCTAGGTTTTAGTGTATCAATCTGGTCAGCTTTGTAATTATTTTTCAACTCTTTGTGAAGACCAGGTATCGATCTTTTGTCTCCATGTATCGATATAGTTGTCTCTGTAATTATTTTGCAACTCTCTATGAAGACCATATAACGATCTGGTTACATTAGTGATTTCATCTTAAGCTACTGTCTCAGCAAATATCGATATCCTCATTTCTTTGTATCAATCTTTCTTAATGTATCAATCTATTTACTTACATATTGATTTGTTTATCTTTAAGTATCGATCCTACAGGCTTTTTAATGCACTTGGACAGAGATTTGTTAAGGAACAATTTCAAGCCTATTTATACAAGATTTTGAGACACATTTTGGGACTTATTTATTTAATTTAGTCATTATCAAAAACATATACATATTAATGTTTGATATCGTCAATTTCTCATATGATATCATCAATCTCCTCCCTTTTTGATGATGACAAAATAAAATAGGTGTCTAATTCTCTTTATGAGTTGATTATTCTCCCCTTTAATGTGATGTTTAACTTTTCTTTTAAGTTTGAATTTTCTCCCCCTTTATCTATTAAGTTTTGGTGCATGCTTAACATTTATATGTTTCTCTCTCTTTTTGTCAGCAATCAAAAAAGGAAAGTAATGGAAAGGAATACAAATACATGCTCATAAAGGAATGAATAAAATATGAACAAATCAATGAATAAAAACTCATTTCAGGCATAAGCAACAAGAACTAATAGTGAAATACAAGGCATAACAATATTAAACAAGATTAACATTTTCAATGCATATAAAAAATCATAGAATTTGCAAAAAGGATGTCAAAAGGTGCCAAAAATTTCTAAATTGTCATTATCAACATCTAGGTCTACAGGGGTATAGATAGGCTGAGGTGTGGGAGGAGGAGGTCACGAACGAGATACGTAGGCCGTAGGTTTATGATATGTAAGAGCATAAGCTGGTACAGGTGTTGGTATGGAAGCGGATTCAAATTTGGGTCTAGCTTTTAATGAACATTTAATTTTGGTGGTAAATGACTTAGCTTTCACAAATTTCAAAGTTCAAGTGATCATACATTGTTTGAATGCAAAGTATTGATCTGAAAGTAAGAATATCGATATATACTGGAAATGAGTTCCAATATCGATACGTTAAGAGAATGTATTGATACTTGAATAGTGACATATAAAGGTATCGATATGTTTTCAATAGCATATCAATCCGTTATCATGGTATCGATACTTTGTGATAGATGTATCGATTCGATGCATTCTAGTAGCTAAAATTTTACTAGTTATATATAGAGATAGGAAATACTCAATGATGTTCAAACAATTTCCATCATTCATAATTTTGTTCTAATCGTACAAAAACGATCTTTATCTAGTGGTTTTGTGAAAATATCAGCTAATTAGAGATTTGTGTTTATATACTTTAAGCAAATATCTCTTTTATTAACATGGTCTCTAATGAAATAATGACGGATTTCTATGTGCTTAGTCTTAGAATGATGAATAGGATTTTTGGTTAGATTTATGGCATTTGTGTTATCATATAGAATAGGAATTTTACTAAGATCTAATCCATGATCTTGCAATTGGTACTTAATCCATAAAAGTTGTGCACAACAGCTACTCACAGATATATATTCGACTTCGGTAGTGGAAAGTGTAATGATGTTTTGCTTCTTACTAAACCATGACATTAAGACGTTTCTAAGAAAGTAGCAAGTATCACTTGTACTTTTTCTATCTATTTTCATCCTCCATAGTCGGCATCCGAGTAGCCATTTAAACTAAACTCACTATCTTTTGGATAAAATAATCCTAAATTTGGTGTCGTTCTTAAATATTGAAAGATTCGTTTTATCGCTATAAGATATAACTCCTTAAGATTGGATTGAAATCTCGCACAAGCATACACTCCATAGAGAATATCGGGTCTAGAGGTGGTTAAATAAAGTAATGATCCCATCATGTCTCTATATAATCTTTGATCTATACTATTTCCTTTTTCATCTTTGTCTAGTGAAGTGGAAGTGCTCATAGGAGTTAGAATGGATTTGTCTTCTATCATATCAATTTTTCTTAAAAGTTTTTTGGTGTACTTTAATTGGGAGATGTAAATTCCATCATTTATTTGTTTAATTTGGACTCCTATAAAAAAAATTTAATTCTCCCATCATGCTTATTTCAAATTCACCTTTCATTAGATTTGAAAACTCAATGCACAAGGACTCATTTGTACTTCCAAAAATGGTATCATCAATATAAATTTGCATTAATAGAATATCATTATCTTTGGTTTTAATAAAAGAGTAGTGTCAATACTCCCCCTTAAGAAATTATATTTTAGCAAAAATTCACTAAGTCTTTCATACCAAACTCTAGGTGCTTGTTTTAGACCATAAAGTGACTTAGTGAGTTTAAAGACATGATTTGAAAATTTGTAGTTTTCAAAACCGAAAGGTTGCTCTACATAAACTTCTTCATTTATAAAACCATTTAAAAATGCACTTTTCACATCAATTTCTCTTGTTTTTCTCCTAATTTTAATTCCTTGTGAGGGATCTCATATTATTAGTTCTTTTAAATGACTAGAATTATATTTCCATGCCTTTAGGAGTTTTTTAGTCACTTGATTTTCTTCTATAATTTCACTTCGATTTTTCAAAGACTTATCATTTAAGTTTAAGTTTTCCAAAATTTCAATTGCTTCTAATTCTTTCTCATTTTCTTTAGCAATTAATTTGGTTAAGTCGGGATTATATTCGTCAAAAGTTATGTGTACACTTTCTTCCACGACTTAAATTCTTTTGTTGAAAACTCTATAGGCTTTGCTCTTGGATGAATAGTTTAGAAATATTCCAAGATCGAATTTTGGCTCAAAATTTCCTAGGTTATCCTTTGTATTAAGAATGTAACAATTACATCCAAAAACACTAAAGTATTTGATTTTAGGTTTTTTTTGAAAGATTAATTCATATGGAGTTTTGTTCAAGATCTTTCTAATTTGAACTCTATTAGTTATATAAATGCGGTGTTAATAGCCTCAACCCAAAAGTATTCGGGTAAGTTATATTCACTTAGCATTGTTCTACCCATCTCTTGAAGAGTTCTATTCTTTCTTTTAGCAATTTCATTTTATTGTGGGGTTCTAGGTGCAGAAAAATTGTGAGAATATCCATTTTCATAGCAAAGGTTTTCGAATTCTTTGTTTACAAATTCTTCACTTTGATCACTTTTAATCTTTATAATTTTGAAGCCTAATTCATTTTCAATTTGTCTTGAGAATTTATTGAAAGTTTCAAATATATCACTTTTATTTCCCAAGAAGAAAACCCATGTAAATAAACAACTACATATGTATATAATTTTCCTCTTAGCAATGCTACCCTATTTGGTCCAAAGAGGTCCATATGTAAAAGTTCTAAAAGTCTGGTTATGGAAACTAAGTTTTTGGATTTGAAAGAAGTTTTAACTTGTTTTCCTAATTGGTAAGGACCATATACTTTATCTTTTTTATATTTTAGATTGGGAATATCTCTCAATAGACCTTGTTTAGCAAGTTTTCGCAATAGATCCATACTACAATGTCCTAGCCTTCTATGCCACATCTAAGAATCATCACAATGAGCTTGCAAACATATATAATTCATTTCACTCATTTTTTCTAGTTCTATGACATATACATAATCGTTCCTAAGTGCATAGAATAACTTATTTTCTTGCTCATCCAATACTTTAAGAAACATGATTTTATATCCATGATCACACAATTGGCTAATACTAAGCAAATTATATTTAAGACCTTTAACATATAGAACATCTTTAATTGAGAATGAATTAAGGTTAATGGTACCAATACCTTTCACCTTGCCTTAGCTATTGTCTCTAAAGATTACATATTTTCTTTCTTCCTTTTTTTAAATGGAGAAACAGCTTATTATTTCCCATCATGTGTCTCGAGCAACCGCTATCAAAGAACCACTTCTTTTTGTACCTGTTGCTCTTTATATACAATACCTACAAAAATGGCAAGTTTATTTTGGTACCCAAGTTACTTCGGGTCCATAGATATTAGTTCTACCCTTAAAGGTCTTGACCATTTTAGCATGTATGATCTCCTTAAGTTGTGTTCCCTTAGGTACCCACATCATTTTAGGTCCATTATACTTATTTTTCTTATGTAATCATATGTTGCTATAATGACCTTTTCTATTGCAATAATGACAAATGGATAATGTTACTTGTTGTTTATCTTTCACAAAGTAGTTTGCTTAGGACTTTTGTTTGATTCCTTGTTTATATTCAAGTCTAGTTTTATCAAATATTAATCCTTGACTACCTAAAAGCTTATCTAATAATTCTTTTCCTTGTGTAAATTTAGCTAAGACTTCTTTGAGAGAAATTATCTCACTTTTCAAAATTTTATTTTCATCTTTTAATCCATCAAGTTCATTAGGCAAGCTAAATTCACTCTTAATTTCTAGTTCTTTAACTTTTAGTTTTAATAAGTCATTTTCTTTTAATACCATGGAGTTCTTTTTCTTTGCTTCTTTATATTTTGCACATAAAACCTGAAAATCATTTCTAAGGTTTTCATATAATGCACTCCAGTTGTCATCTAATAGATCATTATCACTATTTGAACATATATCATAATATGAAGAGTTTTGATCTAAAGAGATTACCTTATCTTCTTGTTTTCTCATGAGACAGAAATTTGCTCACTTGGTTTCCAACGATAATGAGCTTTCTTTGCTAGAGGAGTCATCTCAAGTCACTTTCAGTGCTTTCTTCTTTTTCTTGTCATTCTTATCTTTTCTTAATAGACATTTAGGTCGTGTATGTCCCGGTTTCTTGCATTCATAATAAATGATTTCTCTCCTTTTTTCTTTTTCCTTTTCAAAGCTCTTCCATCATTTTTTGGATAGTCTCTTCTTTTCCAATTTCTTCCCTTGGACCATTCTTTGTTGAAGATTTTTCTAAATTTTCTAGCCATAGAAGAAATTCGTCTTCAACGGAATCTTGTTCACTTTTATTTTCATCTTCTTCCATTTTGGTGCTTTTTAGAGCTATGTTTCTTTTACCATTTTCTTTACCCTCATCATCATTGCGTCTACCTTCAAGGTCGTACATCATGAGTGATCCAAAAAGTTTATCGAAAGGTAAAGTTCTTAAATCATTTACTTCCCTTATAGCCGTAACTTTAGCTTTCCAACTTCTAGGTAAACTCCTTAGAATTTTTGTCACAATATCTGCATTTGAGTAATATCTACCAAGAGCTTTTAAGTCTTAGTAATGTCAGTGAAATAACTAAACATGTCTTTTATACTCTCATGTGGTTTCATTTTAAACAGTTCGTAATCATGAACTAGAGTCTTTAACTATACTAGTTCCTTCATGTGTGACTTCTAACATGTCCCAAATTGATTTGGCTATTTCACATCCTAAAATTTTATTGAATTCGGCTCTATCTAAGGCACAATAGAAAATGTTCAATGCCTTTCCATTTAAGGTGAATCTATTTCTCTCTTCGGGAGTTCATTCTCTTTTTGGTTTTAGTTTCCTCTCTCTAGTGATTCTTCCTCAGTTGTGGGTGGATAGTACCCATCTTCTATTAAATTTAAGATTTTAAAATCTAATGTTGATAAGAAGATTTGCATCTTTTTTTTCTAGTAAACATAATCTACTCCATTAAAAAATGGTGGTTTATTCGTAGATTGTCCCTCTACTATTTGTGTAATGTTATTGCTATATGCCATTTTA
The DNA here is from genome assembly GCA_035584115.1 of Cedrela odorata. Classification (NCBI taxonomy): domain Eukaryota; kingdom Viridiplantae; phylum Streptophyta; class Magnoliopsida; order Sapindales; family Meliaceae; genus Cedrela; species Cedrela odorata. The sequence continues at coordinate 8,131 of JAXCLQ010040594.1, read as the reverse complement.
ATATACTCCTCAAGGCTGTGAATCCTATTTAATTGAGTTAGGCTCTGATACCACTTGTTAGCCCAATTGGTAATACCTAATAACGGGGTGAATTAGGTTTTTAAAATTTTATAATTTAAAACTATATGCAATGCAGTGTAGCAATAAAATAGTAGTAAGAGAGAGAAAGATACAAACACAGTTTTATAGTGGTTCAGCAAATCTTGGCCTACGTCCACTCTCTTGGATGCAAATTGCTTCCACTGAGGTTCAACTAACTTCTTGTTTTGATGGGACAAGATAGACCCAGTACACTTCTTTTGAGGTGAAGGGAAACCTTACAATTTCTTTTTAACGGGTGAAAGTAACCCAAAAAATTAATTTCTTTAGTACGGGTGAAGATTGTCCCAATACCAAATTACAACTATATATTTAATCTTTGCTCTCACAAGAAATTTCTCTCACACAGGATTTGAAAGATTTATAGCAGAGAAAGTTTACTATTTACGTATAAAAATGTTGTTCAAGGATTCTTGTTGATATTAATTGCAAGTGATTATTCTTCTTAACTTTACTGTATATCTTCTATTTATATTTATCATTTTTGTGAAGCAACACTTGTCCAACAGCTTGATTTTTTGCATTTATTGTTTGCCATTAATGTTGTAAAAGTTATCATTGAGCTTCAAAAGCAAAGAGAGTATCGATCTCTTTAAGTGAACAGTGCGATTTGCATCCCGAGTATCGATCTCCACTTCTCCAAATACCGATTTGCTTGTGCTAAAGTATTTCTGGGTTTTAGTGTATCGATATAGTTGCCTCTGTAATTATTTTGTAACTCTCTGTGAAGACTATGTATCGATCTACTGATCTCCATGTATCGATTTGGTTGGCTCTATAATTATTTTGTAACTCTCTATGAAGACCATGTATTGATCTGTTGATCACTATGTATCGATGTAGTTGCATTGGTGATTTCATCTGAGTCTACTGTTCAGCACATATTGATATCCTCATTTCTTTGTACCAATCATTTTCCGACGTATCAATCTGGTTTGGTTATTGTACAATCTATTTGTTTTTGAGTATCGATCCTGCAGGCTTTTTAATGCACTTAGACAGAAATGACATATTTGTGACTTATTTATTTAACATAATCATAATCATTATAAAAAATATATGAATATTAATGTTTGATATAATCAATTTTCTCATGTTGCCTTTGCAACTCATTGCTCATACCGGCTAACATGTAACATTTCGCTATAGCCTCATCCTCCTTCTATTTTTTTAAAACTTTTTTTTCTTCCTTAGATACATTATCCACAACACTTGCTGGCATCTCTCCCTCAAGAACATAGGCTATATACTCACAAGTGAGAACAATTCTCAAATTGCATAACCAATTTGAGAAATTGGGATCGGTAAGCATATTTGCATCTAATATGAATTTAAGTAGACTAGTTAAAGCAGACATTATGATCTACATCACAACACAACATAATATAGCAAATATTATTAGTAATGAATACATTATGAATTGGACTTTATTCATAATATTCTTCCACTATTTTTAATCAAAATGCATAACCCTCTTTTATACAAATAGAGAAATAAATAAAACACATTTATTTCATAGTGGGTATTGAAATCCCAATTAACATAAACAACGTGACTTTGTGTGACACAACAAATCACGTGTTTCTTAATTAGGGAGATAACTCTTATCAATTGTAACTCATAAAATTTTCAATTTAATTCGGCCTTTAGAACAAATATGACAGTGTGTGACATAACAAATCATATTATTCTAATTAAGTTACACCACCATTTCTTTGTGAATTTAGTTTCATTTTCTAATTCTTGTGTGATACAACAAAGCTAGATAATTACGCTTAATTCACAACATCACATGTTTAATGTGCCTACCTACGACATTTAAACAAAGTGCAAGCCTTGTGTGACAAAACAAACCGACACTAAGTAAATGAATTCGATCGACACATAAATGGTGAAAGGCCATGTAAGTCATTCTTAATGTCTTACATTTACAACTTAATATTTTAACAATGAGAAGGATTTTATTTTTTTAATGATCTCATCAATTTAACATATATCACATGTATCATTTTAATCAACCAAGGGTTAGACATTTGATCATGCTATCCAAGCTCTACAATAATCAATTTTCTATATTACTTATTTTTAATATGACATTCAAATCAAAATATACAAAGCACCAATTTACTGAAATAATCATATTTCATTTTTTCGTAAAATATTCAACATTTGAAAACTTTACGAAATTGTCAGTTTATTCCATAACATATCCAACACTTGAATACATTATTACATGTTCGAAAAACCATTTCCATAATGTATCAAACACTTGAATACATTAACACGTGCTCGAAAAATGCATGAATATCGCTAAACATTCACTTAATTAAGTATTTAACAATTAAATACTCAATTAAGCACTCGATTTTATATATTCAATTATGTAAAATCGATTTTAATGTTTCGCCCAAAATTTTGGCATAATTAGCTTCAATTTTATCAATTTCAAATTTGAATCAATTTATAATTCTAAAATTAAGGATACAACACACTCAGCTAAAGCTAAAACATGCATCAAAATACCCTTATATATTGCTTTGATACCACAGTAAATTTATTTCTTACGTAGCGGAAGCTAAGGAAATTAAATTTTGTTGTTATGGATATAAAATTTCAAAACTTTCAAGTTGCAACAACTTACTTGTTCTATGAATTTATCACACAAATTCAAATTTTAAAGCTTAAGGAGTGCTAAAGAGAACTCTCTCTATGTTTGTCCACCCTTAATTTGAACTTAATTGAGCTTGAAAGTGAGAATTGAAGTAGAAATTGGCAAACCCTTTACACTTGAATGCTCTTGGCTAGAAGAAAAGAAAACACTAAATTTTTCATTCTATTTCCCAAATGTCTTTCTCGGCCAAGCTTAAAATATATACCCATTTTGACTTTTCAAAATAACAAAATATATATATTATCTTTTCCATTACATGGAATAAATATAAGCCTTTTATTTCCAATTTATTTACTTGACCAATTATCTTATATGTGCTAGCATGTAATTGACCATAATTCTCATATTTATTCATACATTTAAATTATAATAACTTATAAATAAATATTTTATTTAATTAATTATTATGGTATTACCATAATACCATTTTATAAAATTTATCATAAAACCCTTTTATGAAATTTACTATAATGCTATTATATTTAATTATTAATAATTAAGAAATAAACACTTTATTAATTAACTATTATGCTATTACCAAAATATCCTCTTATAGAATTTACTATAAAATTATTTTATAGAATTTACTATAATGCTCTTGTGTGGATAATTTTATAATTAATTGTTCCAACACTTGAAATACTTATCAAGCAAGTTTTTATCAATTTGGATGTGACTTAATAGGTTTGCTATAAAGTCGACAGTAGACATACATCAAATTTCGAATTAAACTCTTTAATTCATTTGATATTTGGTAAATTATTTCATGATTTATAAAATGAATTAAACTCTTCAATTAACTTAATTTTTAATAAATCATATTATGATTAATTAAATATTTCTACAGGCCAAGATTGACATCTAGTAATGTATCATGGTTTCTGGAATTATAATAAAGTAGGAAGCTTCAACATGAACCTTTCTGTAACCAATTACGGTGTAATTCAATCTTTCTGTCATACTTGCTTTGATTGGATTAAAGTCATGATTAATTGTCAAAACCTCTATATCTAATACTATGTATAATGAATCTTGAGATCATGACTCATTTAGTGTACCATCATTAAGAACTCTTTTTCAATCCCACACTGCACCTTGGCTAAGGATTTCTTGAGTTATATCTCTATCATTCACATAGAGCATACTTCCATAATATACTGAGGATAACAAGTTCTTTATTAAATACTTACCTATCTCCATGAGTGTTATACCATACCCAATAACTACTCGTAATAAACCTTATAGTCCATCTTAAGTTAGTATCAAAGTACAACATTTCACCTACAAAATAACTATAATATTCTCGAGTCTAAGGATCACTTTCACTATTGATACGAAGAATGTCCAATTGACAGTAAAGTATAATTACCATTTGAACATATCTACCGTGAGTCAATTCATTGAACTCATTCTTTAATGAGCACCCACACACTTACCTTAGTATCACCACACAAGTGGTCTATGAGAACAGCCTTTATAGTCCTCTGATTGTGAATGTTTAAAAATGACACATCTAATATATCTATTTCATAAATATGATCTCATCATAATTAGATATATATTACAAACATTTTATGGACTTCATCATTATATATATAAACATGTAAATTAATGATAAAAGAAATTGTCATAAAATATTGATTTCATTACTAAAAGTAAAGATTTGTAAGAGATAATGTCCGTCATAACAACTTGTGATTGACTTGTAGGGCATAACTCTTACTGTATCATTGACTGTGGATAATCACCCATCTGATTCATTACGTTTAGCCACGTTCAGTAACACGTTCTCCAATGTATCACCCATGCTTATGCTCTTGTGACATAAAACTCGTCACTCAACTATTAGTATCCAATACTAATCCTTGACAAAATTAAGCATATCAGTCATACAATATCATACTTCCTTATAACATCACCTCATTTGGAAACAGATTTGGATGTATTTAAATCAAAGACTCTGTACTTATATCTATAACTATTTACAGATAGAATCTTGACATCATAATACATCACGGGATCTCATTTTGTATTATTTATAAATTAAGCAATTGTAAATGCGAAATGATATAAAAACTAATTTATTAATTGTAAATAAATTTACAGTTAGTTACAGAAATATATTTACATACAAGGAATGATATTTCTAAACCATATGACATGATAGGTTTTAAGGCATATCTCCAACAAAATATATTTGAGTTTGAGATGTTACAGTTTGAAAACTAACCACAGTTGTTATGAGATGAAATATAATATATTGAATATTAGTGAAAAAGTGAGGTGTGTTTACTAAAAGTTAAAGCTTATCCAACATTTTTTCAGCTGTGTTTTCAAAATTAAATAGAAGTCAGTACTAACAGATATTTCAAATTGACATGTTACAGTTTTAAAGTTAATGCTGTTGAAGGGAAAAATTATTATATATCAAATATTAATTGAAAAGTGAGTAGTCCTTGTTACAAGTTGATGTTTATCAAATATATATATTTTTTAAAGTGGAAGCAAGTATTTCCAAACATACTTATATAAATATAACTTGTTAACTTGTTCTCTAAGTATTCATAAGAGAAAAAATACAAAAGGAAAAAATAAAAAATAAAACAAGTATTATATTATCTTAACACAAGGGCCTTATTTGTCAAAATGTTAAAGAAGCTAGATGATCCTCTTTCTATTTAGCATATCTGGCTATAAGGCTTAAGTTCAACAATCTCTCTTCATCATCAACATATTCATCATTTTGGTCCAAAACTATTTAATCGATTTCAATTCCAACAACTGAGCAAAATTTAGTTTAGTTAAAAAGATGTAGGTTAAAGATTGGTTTCAAAAAATGGAAACTTTCTCCTTTTGTGAATTTGACTGAAAGAATATTTTGATAAACTTTTTTCCATTATAATTATGAGACATGAGGACGTTGGATATGATTACGAATTTTTTGTTTGGACAAGGGTGCTCTCGCCAAGCTTGATATATTTCCCTAGGTACTAATTTTGAGTGATTTTAGATTAATTCTACTGTAAAATATTTTTAGTATGTGATTAATACTTGATTTATGCATGATTTAAGAAATTTCATAATTATTTATGAAAATGTATTTTCTTATAAATTATACACTCACTATGGTATAAGCTCATTCTTTTTATGCATATGAGGTTGAAACCACTATATGTATTCTGCATGAGACATTCTTTTAAGCATGTCATGTTGATATGTGTATATTAAACAGATACATAGGCAAGTATGTTATGTAGATGATATATACATGTTTTGGTGAGGCACATAATCTTGTTATGTGATAATAATGGAGGTCAAAGGCTATTTATATTTGTTTCATAAAATTTGATTTTGTAAAAATTATGAAAAAAAAGTATATGAAAGCAGAAAAACACATTTAATTAACAGGATTCAACTGAACTCCAAGAAGGGGTTGGGGTAATTCTTGCCAGATAACTTTTCAAAATAAAGTATAATGAAAAAATAGGTCAATACGAATTTAATTCATTTATTAATAGAGTCAGAATTTTACATACAAATACATATTGAAAGATTCATTTTAATAATAATTTACCAACTTTAATTAATTTTACCAATTAATTAAATTAACAAACCACACAACAAGTAAATATGAAGGAGACAAGTGATTTTAATATGGTTCGGATTTTTTATTATTGTTGTCGCTGTGTAGAATCTTTCTTAATGGCCTTATTTTGCGAGATCCCCTCCCCTTGACACGTCAAATCTCTTCGATAAAATCAACAAGAGTCCCTTGCTAGATGCCATTGAACTCTCTTTAACTAGTATAAATCCTTATCCCGAAGGATAACTTATTCATCTCTTGAAGAATAATATCAAAAAGTCTTAACACCACTTAAGAGAACACTCTCTAAGTTTATGGAACTAGAAATTACATACTCATAATTTTCACCAAGTTGTTTTCTCTTTTAAAGTATCAAGGAAAATATTAAGAACTTGAAAAATGAAAGAAAGCAAAAATCTCACAAGGCTATTTCCCAAGGGCGTGAATAAGAGAGCGACTACACAACGAGAATATAACAAACATATAAAATAAACCTTAAAACTTGTTTAATTTAACTTTTGTTTCCTAAACCTAAAAAGAAAAAATCTCCCAAAATAATAATAATTTTATCCTAATTAAAACATTTGTTTTCAAATAATAATTATTTTCTTTTGAGTTGTAAAATTTATCAACAAAAGTTTCCTAATTATGCTTGAAGTTTAACCTTGCCTAAAGTAACTAGTAAAGTTGAAATTTTTACAGGTGAAGAATAAAATCAAGATGAACAGTAAACCGCACAATTTTTTGTAACAAAAACGTGTAACAAAATATATGTTTCCAAAAAATGTCAATTTTGTAAACCCTAACAATCTCACCTTTAGGTATTTTTTTGGTAAAACATCTCTACAATCAGTTGTCATTTTGAAGTATACAACTCAAAAATAAAAACAAACACATGTGTAGCAAACAAACACTTTGTTCGTATAACATTAAGAATATTGAAACAAGTAATATTCTCAAAAAAATTACAAAAAGATATGATAATAAATAAGCATGTCATTTTAAACTACTCCTCCTTAACATTTCTACCCCTCAAATTGAAACAAATGAATTAGTTAAAAAGTATGAAAGGCGGGGGAAAAGCCAAAACAAAAATTCTCGAAACAAGAAAGAACATGCACTAGAGTATTAGAATTTTATGATTGGCTTATTCGTTATCAAAATATTGTTGGGTATTTTGTTGATTGAAGAAAAAAATACAAATAAAAAAACCAAGTTCAAGAGTTTATGAATACAGAAGCTTGCCACTTGACTGACGCTTAAGCAATTTTAAGCCCTATGGATTCTAGAAGCTTAATGCCTAACCAGTGCCTAACGGGTGCTTAAGTGGTTTAGCCTTCTAGATTCTAGAATGTCAGTGCTTAACTGATGCTCGAGTCATAATTTGATATGTCCTCTAAAAGCTCAACCTGTGATCTCCGCTTGACCATTGCTCGAGCGTTATTTACGACTAGGAATGCCGCTCGACTAGTGCCTCAGCGTCGCTTCGAGTACTTTAGCACAAATTTAAATAGATCAGCTCGTGGGTTAGGGTAAATTACGCTTATCTCTGATTTTCTTAGTTCTTTATGGAGAGAAATTATTCTTTGAGTATTCTTTTTGTCACACCTATTTTATATTAACTATAAAACCATACTTACGTTTATTGTATACAATGCTATTCTTTTATTATACAAAACTTAAACATTTATAGTTAACAATTTTTTTTTTATTATACATACAAATATACATACATTACAACTCCTTGTAATACAAATAGCTTATTAATTTCATATCCA
>JAXCLQ010040583.1:0-15126 GCA_035584115.1 Cedrela odorata | reverse complement strand
ATTATTTAAGTTAACCAAACTGCCAAAAAATGAGCTCTTTGCCTTTGGAATCTCTCTCTCTCTCTCTCTCTCTCTCTATGAATTTAAGAGTATTTTCCTGTCGTAGAATGGTTGATCCATGTGTCATTGACTGAAAGAGATAGCTTAAAATGACTGCAAGCTAACACCACCCAATCGGGATTCTAATCATTTAGGGTTTCAAACTTTTGGAGGTGGTGAAGGAAGAAGATGCATGGCCCATAGATTTCCCTACTTTTACACCTTCCTTGCTTCATTTAGATGAGATGCCCAAGTGTATCCAAATCCTTCTCAAAAGAAAAAGTAGTGGTGATGCCCACGGGAAAGTTGAAGAATTTACTACATATATATATATTTTTTTTCCATACACATGGCTTTAGCCATTTGTTTAATACTTAGATCTATATGAGGACACCCATTATTTCCTCTTACTCAAAAAAGAATGCATAAATAATTCATTTAATTTGGTGTTAAGGTATGTTAAGAGATTATAATTATGTTAGACGATCATGATAATTTTAATAATGTTTAACTTAATTACACCAATATTGGGGGTTCTCATCTGATTACCTGTAATTGATCAGTACCAATTATGGATTAGGTCGACAATCTCAGTTTCTCAATAAACATTAATATTACACCATGCAATTAGCAGACAATTTATATTCTAATACATGTTTACATGTTAAAAGAATTAATGATTTTGATCATGCTTTAGATAATAATAGAAATTTCTTGTATAACATCAATTAGACTTGTATTAATTACATCAATTGGAAAGAATCAACAAAGTAAAAAGATGAGAATAAGCCATGTGAGTGTTTGAAAATTTCACATGATCATGAATAAAAAAATAAAATAAAAATAAAAAGAAAATAACCCACCAAATAATTATAAATGTCATGAAAATGCAAAAGTCTTGTGGTTCTTTGCAGTCGATATTATGGTAGAATATCCACCGGTCCCAAGAACCCTTAAATACCAGATAAACCAAGAAGACATGACCTGTCAACTTCTAATTGGTTAATGTCGACAAAAACATATTCGAGAATGGAAAGCACGAATGGCGTAGGGAAAATGGAAGGTGGTGTACTTATTCTTTTGAACTAGCATAGATGTGACTCAGACGATAACTTTGTTTTTTTGTGTATAAAGCAGGTTCTCTTCTCTCTATTTAATTTTAATTAATTAATTAATTAATTTCCTCAGTTGAGGTGTGCTTTTTGAATACTATATATTCTAGACAGTCTTGATTTGCTTCATTTCTATCTTTCTCTTTTTTCACTCGAAAATATTTGAGTATGGAAGATCATCAGTTTCCCAAAATGGAAAACTTCATGCACAAGGATTTATTGCCATCTTATTTTCATGGAATGGAAACAGGATCGAAGTTTTGTGCCGATTCAATCATTTGGGGTGCGTTAAATGACACTTCTCGTCGAGAAAATGGCCGTGGCAGAAGCTTGAAATCTTCATCATCTTCATCTGACAGGATTTTTTCAAGTTCTGAGTCTAGTTCATCTGCAGAAGAGGCTTCAGGTGCAAATTTGCTTAATAATGTTCCTGGATTTGTTAAACAGGATGTTAAGAAAGAAAACCATTCGATTTTATTAGTTTCAGGATTGAATTCTGTCAACCCACCTGGAGCTTCAGCTTCTGATGTCAAAGATATTTTTATTCCTTTAAATTTCTTGGAGTCTTTTCCAAAACTAAGCCAAGCTCCTCAAGTTTCTGAACCGTCTTCTCCATCTTCGTTATCGAAATTCCCAAATTTAACTTTGGTTTTGCAGGAGTCTCCCTTGTTAAATCCTCCCACACAAATGGCAGCTGATTCACTTGGTAGGAACCAAGAGTCTGAAATCATGTCTTTGTCTTCAAAACCTTCATTTCAGTTGCCCCAACTCGGCCATATTCAGTGTCAATCAGGCAACGAATGGCCCAAAATCAATCAAAGTTTGGCAAATTATTCAACCAAAGGTTTTAGTGATTACTGGCTGAGCACTACCAAGACACAGCCGATGAAATACACAGGAAGAAAAATACAGAATCAACATCAAAAGGGTTCTTTATCGTCCGTCACGGCGTCGCCTGGAAAGCTTTTCAGAGGTGTGAGGCAAAGACACTGGGGAAAATGGGTTGCAGAAATAAGGCTACCGAGAAATAGAACAAGGGTTTGGTTAGGGACTTTCGACACGGCGGAAGAAGCTGCTATGGCTTATGACACGGCTGCATACATGCTACGAGGTGAATATGCACATTTAAATTTCCCAGAACGCAAACATCAACTCAAAGCCAATTCTCTGAATGGAACCACAGCAACTCTTCTTGAAGCAAAGATACAATCCATATCTCAAGGAATTTCTTCTCCGAAGAAGCCAATTGATCAGCAGCAGCCATCAATGACAACATCAGCATCAACAAAGAGGAATAATACATCTGATCAGAACACAATACTCAAGGGTTTGAACCAAAATTCAACAAGAAAAGAGTGGCAGTATGAGTTGGAGAGCAAAGTTATTGGATCGGATCAACTGCTAATTGAAAACAAGAAAACTCAAGAGATATCATCAGATGTGGATGCTGTTCAGCTAAGTAGAATGCCCTCTTTGGACATGGATATAATCTGGGATGCTCTTTAAGTCTCTGATTCATGACAATCTGCCTTTCATTTTCCTTTTTTCGTTTTTGAAATCAAGTATGATATTGAAACTGCGTAGATTGCATTGAAATTTATGTGCGTATTATTTTTTTTTTCTTGCAATAGCATATACTTACCAAATTTTTCTCTAGGAATCCCAGTAATTCTGTTTTTATTCTTTTACTATTTGTCATATTATATGATCTATATATGCAATCTTCTCCATGGTGGTTTTTGTTTGATTGATGTCTTCTAAACATTTTTTTTTCAAGTTCAATTTTGGGTAGTTCTTACAATGTTTAATTCTGTTGCGTGAAGAATAGATTTTATTTTTTATTTTTTGGGTTTTGGATTTGGGGTTTTTTTGGGTTGGTTGTAGACTGTAGTAGATGCCAAATTTAGAATGTGGGAAGGTGGGATTGATGGGCCTTCTCTAAAGTCAAAAGGCTCATATTAAAAGATAGTAAGAAATTGAGTCATTATGGATGGGGCCATTTTGAACTGGTATTTGTATTTTCTTTTAGTTTCTAGTCATTTTGGTGTGATTGTGACATTTTATTTTAAAACTTACATAATCATTAAAAAAAAATTATTCAAATCAGTACTTTTAAGTTATCATTAATAAAGTTATTTGATTAATGTAGCATAAAATTGTTACTTTTAGAGCAAATTATGTGGAGATGAGTTAAAAATATATCAATCATATATATAAAAAAAAAAAAAAAAATTATGAACATGTAGTGATGATACATAATAGCAAATAATTATGAAATTAAAGCAACTCAACAACCAGTCCAAAAATACAACTCAAACTAGAAAGAATGATAACAATCTATGGAATGGTAGTTGGTTCATTTAGTAAAAGTTTTTGGAGTGGTAGTAATCTTGCTCACACCGAAAAAGGTTAAAGTTTATTTTTTGTAATATTTAAAAATAAAACGATGTCCTTTCGCATTTTTTTAGTGTAAAATTAAAGAATATTAATAAATAAAAATAATAATAAATGATGGAGATATAAATTTTTTAAGTGGGAGGTGGCTTACTGGGCCAGTGAAAATTCAAAAGACCATAAATAAAATAGCTTTACCAATTCACCATGGGCCCGGAGTCTGCTTTATTCTCATCTTCATTTTTATAAGGCCCATACAAAATGGTAAAAAATAATTTCTAAATAGCTTTACCAATTATAGTCACAATATTTTTTATATCAGAAAATTGGTTTTCAAATTTCCAAATACATGATAAAAAGAATTAACTTCTTGGGCATTTTATAATTTCAAATATCTTAATTGTTCTAGCAAAAGCAATAAGTATGCTCTTGTTAGGAAGATTGTATCTTCTGTTTGAAAAATGAATTTATACCTGTTTAAGAAAGCAGATCTTCTGAGTTAGGTAAAACTAGATTTAAGTGCTTTTCTCTTCTGGCAAACACCATGACAGAGATTCACTAGCTATTTGATTAAATCATCACTGATAATCTTGTTAGGGACTGCACAAAATGGTGACTGGATGCAGTCTTTACAAAATGAAAACCAAAGAAACTATTAAGGAAAAAAAGAAAAATTGAGTTGTCATATTTAGACTGCAACTATGCTAATCAAACCTATAATTAACAAACATGTTTAAACTAACCTACTACACGGCTACACCGTAGAAGATTTTCTAATGTTCTTGCACTTTGCAGCAGTTGCTCTTTCTCAGCCAAAATGTCACCTATAGGTTAAACTTTCACCACAATCTTCACCACCCTTTTCAACCGAATCATTTCTTACAATATCCTCACCAACTTTCTCAAGCCTGTTGTCTCCAGCGTTCTGTTCACCCTCAGGCAGTTCGAAAGCTGGCTTGTCAGCTAAATTCTCCAAAATCACATTGCTAGTTTCAGCAACTAATCCGACTTCTGCTGACGCCTCCATCTCCATGTCCTTTTCTGCGGTTTTATCATCTTCATAATCACTTCCACCAGAGCTACTATCATTATCTGGAGTTTGAGCAGAATGTGGAGAAAGCCCTCCAGTTTCATCAAGCTTTATGTCTGCTTCCACCATATCTACATCGGGTTCAGGGTGCCTTTGCTGTAGTGGAATAGCATCACTAATGACTTGACCTGTCCTTAATCTCTCCCTGTAATCCTCCATCTCTATTCTGTATCTTTCTTTATCTTTAAGAGCCTTCTCCTGATAAACCTGAAGATCACAAATGTCTGAATATATTACTATCGTTAAGAGAAATAGTATTTTAAGAGAATGAAAAGCAAATAATGAATTGGATTCATGAAATGTAGAAAATATGGTACTTACAGCCTTTTCAGATTCTTTTAGCTTGTTCCATAGTTCACCAATCATTCTACTGATCTCCCTATCTTTCCCTGGGTGTAGTGGTTTCAGTCTTGCATGCTGCTCAGCAAAGAAGAAATTATATCCACTTCTATTAGGTTTTGGATGAGCGGGATCCCTCCTTTTGATCTCAGATTTCTTCCTGCGGCGACGACGTTGTGCTCCGGAGACAGCTTGGGGATTCACATTATTGTTGGAGAAAACGTTATAAGATGGCTGCACTTGGTGTGCTGCATTCTGAGGAGTTTGATACAAGACGCCTTTTAGCTTCTCTGAGCCTATCGTAACAGTAACAAGATACCCACTTTCAAATTTTCCATCAATGACCCCTATCACTGGAGATCCTTCTGATGACGCCAGTCTTGCTGCAATGATAAGAGAAAACAGGATTATATAAATTGCAAGTCATATCACACTCGCAGTTTGGACAAATAGGAAAATTGGAACATGAACAAAAATAATTAAATAAATGGGGAAGGTTAAAACAAAAGTTAATTTTTAGTTCTTTTTCCCTGATAAAAATATCATTCATGACTTGAAAAAGTTTCATTCAAAGTGTTATATCTAATGATAATTACAAGTCCTAGAGGATCCATCAGGAAGATCATTAGAAGTTTTCTTAATTTTATGTTATTGGAGCTCAAATTAATTTTAAAGAATTGTGAAAAATCTCAGCAGATCCTAGTATATAACAAAGAACCAGGGCTAAGAATGAGATAACCTTCAGGCAATACTGCAGCATTAATCCTTGGTTGCTGAATAGCAGCTGCTTGAACATCTGGCGATGGCAGTGCAGTCCCCTGAGCTGGCACTGTGGTTGTTGATGGGCTTTGCCAGGAATCTGCAAAAGATCATTTAGAAGAAATCTTGAGGAAACTACAAGTAAACTGGACAAAAAGAGTGTTTCATGCACACATCGGCTGAGATATGACACCAACCCTGGGATCTAAAAAAGTATATTTGCTCGTAGTTGCGAAGCAATGAAACATAGTATTTGCGCAGCACAAAAGATGCATTTGTAGCAGTTGATGGAAAGTTGAATATTGCAGTAACTTCTTTCCATCTTCTCTCCTTAATAATCTGAGGATTGTGTTGTCAAAATATTAGTAATAGCAGGACTAAACTTCGCTTTGATAATATTAAGAAAATTAACAGCTAAAAATTCAATTACAAAATTCTTAAATCCATATACTGCACACATATTGTTATACCCGTTAGCTAAATGAAAGATTTGCAAGCAACTCTAAAGCTGTTAGCTAGTTACATCATAGGCACACAACTATAATTGACATAATATCTCCAAACAATATAAGACTTCATTTGGTAGTCAAGTGAGTAGAAAACCAAGAAGAATTTGTTTGAATAGATGATTATATGAAGATGAGCATGGACAAAAAAAAAACAAAAATACTCCCATATGAGAATAAAATACCATGCTTTTTCACTCAGAAACTTCAAAACCACAATCCATGGTAAATCTGCAATGGCTTGAATATCCCTCATTTTTACCACATACATAGCAAATTATGTTATTTTAACAATCAAAACAACCACTTTCTTTTCTTTCAAGGGTTAAATGTCAAATACAGAGAATCTTTTTCTAATCCAACTAAATTAGGTATCAGTCTGGATATCACCATTGTTAACAGGGTACAAAAATGAACTCTTTGTCAGATTTTTAATGAACTGAAAACTCATTAATTTTTAAATAAAACTTTTGAATTCAGGAATAGAATAAACACTGATTAAGTGCACTGAATCAACTATATGACTGGAATTCAAACGAATAAATGGTCTACGCCTATGAATATGAAACAGTCACCAAAATTTTGGTAAAACCAAAAGGCTTCTATTAAGACAAAAATAACCGAGAAAACAGAAGGCAGGCCATGGATGCTTTCCTGCCATATACTTTCAAGCTCTAATCACTTCATAAACAGCTGTGTAAGGAATGACAATTTCTGAGCATAAATTATCTACAGTTCTGTTTTAGCTGTAGCTTTAGTGCTTTGATCATAACTGCAATTTTTGATATTTATCTGATCATGTTTACACCTAAACCAGAGCTTCTTCCACAGTGAGTTTAGGCCGAAAATATCTACATGCAACCAAACCAAGCCCCAGTGACAAAATGATTTGAATGGAAGTAAGCTGTAGCGTATTAATGCTGACAGTGAATGATATACAAGAAGTGCCCATTAATTTTGGTAAAAATAAAAGCTACCTTTACTTGAATTCATTGATTTTGTAGAGCTAGATTATTCAAAGTAGTGCAACACACAAAGCCAGCTAACATAGACATCAAATTGGCGAAAGACCATGAAAAAAAAAAAAGGCAAAAAGGGCATATGCACAGCAACATTAAACCTTAATTCAAAGCATTACCTAGATGACTCAATCACAATAATTAAGAACAAAATCAGAGAACTAATCACGGATATTACCTTCTCAATACCACCCCGAGAAGTTACCTCCACAAAAAGCCGATGCAAATCTAATTCCTTCCCTCCAATAATAGGGATCCTACAGCCAAGGTTCAATTATAAAAGAGATTAACAATGGTAGGCAGAGATATCTAAAAAGTACAACCAAGTTGAGGAGAAAAAAAATACATTGTCAGGAAAGGTAAATATAAAGCTATGCATCAAAAGAACAAGCATTTCATAAATATGCCAACACCTACACTATACAAATATCAAGTTAGTATTGTCTAAAACTATTATAGAAATATCAGATCCTTTGGATGGAACAAAAATTTCTCAATTAGTTCAACTTTATTGAACCATTTCTCCTTCAATAACTGGATCATGCCAAACAGGATATATCAAAATGCATGAACCACATTTGGTAAATTACCTCCAAATTTGCACATGAACCAAAAAGAAGGAACAAATATACTTGAAGCATGTTGCAAGCACAACGTTTCTGAGTCAAGCCCAACGGACTCAATATGTTTATTGGACGAGCATATAAGTAGGATAAAAACAAATTATTTGTGCATATTGAGAACACAAATTGACAAGATATGACTGCAGCAAAAGAAAGATGGGTACTGACACACATAAACTAAACTTCAAAAACCAATGAAAACATAGATCTCTTTGGACGGCTTAGGATAAGATAGGTCTTCATTCAAGGATAAGGGAAGAAGACTCAAAATTTGAAACTACTAAGATCAAATATCCCTAGATGTTTCAAATTAGTAAATGGTAAAAGGGATTCAGGATAATATACAAAATGTTTTTGGACTCTACAATCTTTGAATCATACAAAAAGCCCATATCCAATAACCAATGCTTTATATCTGTCAGATTATAGTGTAACAATTAATTGTTTGGCAAAATTCAAAACTTGTCAGCCAAGAACATGTTGATCAACTGTTATTTTCTTATGTTTGGTGAGTCATCACATCCGTACGACAAGGTCACTTCAATGGAGAAAGAATATCTCTTTCCACTGATATTGAAAATAATTCTATGGGACATTCAGTTTGAAACATTAAAGGTGTGAAGTCATCATGTGCCTCACAACCATATATTCCTAGACATTTCCTGAGAATAAACCTTCCATAGTAACCAATATATTTACCCGAATGAATGAGCTTAATAACCTATGGCTTCTTCTTTCTTCTTTTTCTGAAAGGGCATAGTCTTAATTCACTCTTGGCAACTACTTTAGGAAAGAATACCACAATCTACCACAAATTTCCAGAATCCACACCAAAATATTTCATTCAGATCAATAATTCATACACTAGACAAAAGCATAGAGCCACGGACTTAAAACATCACTAAGGCAGTCCACTAACCATTGCCATGTAAGAATAGACCAGCTGCCCTTCAGCCAGGCAATGGGCGACAGGCAGTCAAGGGATAAATAGGTCAGGAAAAACTCTAAAAATGTTTCAATACATAGGTCTAATAGCATTTAATGCACATGCAAAATCAAGCACAGCTAAGGAGGCCTGATGAGTAAACTCTGAGACAAATGAATCACCAAACTATGACTTTGACCATTTTATTTGGAATTTTCCATAAACATTCTGAACCACTTGAACTAGCAAATGGGAAATAAACTCAGAAAAGAAGTTGACGGTAATCACAATAATATTTCTAAGTTTGCTCATTTTTTTTTATGGCATTCATCTATTATCCACTAACATTAATTCATTTACCTACAATAATAATCTTGAGGAAATGTTGAAGTAATAAGATCTAGTATGAAAACAGTAAAAAAAAATTATAAAAATAGTGAGAAGAATCCTGAGCATTCCAAACCTTATCTACAGATTAACAATGAAACAAAAATCTCTAATAAATTTGTTATAGCTCTCAATAATTTATTATTCCCACAATGATAGACTTCACTTTTCCATATTTAACCAAGTCCTGCAACATGCATGCTAAGCAGGAATCCATCCCGCCAAGCCAAATCATGATATAACAATTTTAGCTCAAATTGGTGTCAGTATGTTCATTATCATATAAGGCTATACAGCATTAAAAGGAAAAGAAAGTTATGGCAGAGAGCTCTGTTTTGCTGACAGAAGCACTTCAAACTGATTAACATAGCAAAAGATACAAGAAGCAAAAAGATTAAATAGTTTATAATCAGCTTGCAGCCCAACAACTAATGCATCAAAACTAAACATCAATATAATAATGAGCCTAAAATCATTGTATTTTTCATTCAAATACAAATCTAGCAGAGTTTAGTCAAGATCTAATTAATAATTAAACACCCCCAATTAATTTCCAATCTAACCCCAAATAAGCTAGATCAAGTTTCAACTATATCAAACAAGCCACCAGCCTACAAATAGAGGCAGAAAACTTGATAAAAGTTTTGCAAGTAACAAATGTTAGTAAAGTCAAAAAGAATAACTTAACAGGTAAAAGAAATGGAAGAGGGCCATGAGAAATAAATCCAACAAAACACAGATTAGGAAATGATGAGACGAGCAGCATAAATATTGCAATCCTAACAACAGAAACATGGCATCCAATATTAGAAGCGGTCGGCACAACTATCCTAATTTGATTCATTGAAGGTCCCCTTGTGTATATATATAAATACATACATATATATGTGTGTGTGCGCGAGACATATACATGTAGGGAGAGTGAAAGTGAGAAGTCAGCATTTGGATTCTTGGTTTTAAATCAAAATTAGTAACAAATAAAAAATACTCATATTTCAACCAATATAAAAAAAATTAAATGTGTAGAAAACAATAGTAGTCTTAGAAGGAGTGTGAACCAAAAGTAACAAACTGCCACAGAAAGGATCAAAAGATAAAAAGCTTACATGAACTTGGTTCCCAGAGTAGCATGTAGCTTCTCCAGAGTAGCCATGAAGAGCTTGGGACTAGCCACAACATCTTCATATTTTGCGAGAGGCGGTGGGTATGAATGATAGCCAGAGGATGGTTCTTTCATGGGCAATGGGCTATGTTTGGCACAAGAAGTTGATGCCATACCCAATTCCCCTTCCCTTCACTACTCAACCACCAAGCACACTCTACTATTTAACTTTTTTCTGCACTGCACTACAATCATAAATTAAAGTTAACAAAACACATAAAAAAAATCATGAAACCAACAGAAGTTGCAGGTGAAACTAACTGCATGCAGAAATCATAAAATGAAATCAGAGAAAACCCATCAAGGACAATGCCAAAAACACTACTTCCGTGAAGGATTCAAAAGGGCCAGGAAAAGAGTGAAGAGAAACAGACAAAAATCCAGAAAGAAGAGAATATATTAAGCCATTAAATGTTTAAAATCACCATAACAAATGCCACCCCAAGGAAGAGAGAACACAACAGCAACATTCAACAACCTCAATTGATGTATTAACTCCCAGTAACAAGGGAGAGAATCAAAACCCAAGAAAAGCAGCAAAAGGTACAGCATAGTTATAGCTGTCATGGGCACAGCCATGACATCCTTCACAGGGTACCAAGGATTAGAACCAAAGAAACCCATCAAAACTCGGGCTTTCAACGCTCACAGCCTATAAAGAGACGACCCTTTTAGGCTCTGGCAATAAAAAGACCCAGATACAATACAAATTCACACTCTTTCTCTTTTTCTTTCTCTCTCTTTCTCTGTCAAAGCAGAGCTTACAGGCCTATATAGTCTATGACTTTAGACTGACTGACATTCTAAAGATGCGCTGGTATCTATTGGGTAGGAGTGAATATAAATAAATGCATTCATTTATCCAAATTCATTAACAAAGTCCAACCGACAACTCTTTTCCGTTCTTCCTTTTTCTTCTTTATCTGGCTCTGTTTCAGGCAAAAGATTTTAAGATTTTGAACAAAGATACCAACGTGGGGGTTTGTGGGGTAGCATAGACTGTTCATCAATCCAAAAAAAAAAAACCTTTTTAAGTTTCCAAAAAACCAAAACTCGCCTTTGCTTAAAAGACCCATCATTAACCATGAATTTTCAAATCAAAAAAACAACTGTCTGTCTCTGTACTTCCTCTTTCATGGAGTACAAGAAACAAAATATAGAAAGTATGAATAAAAAATAAGAATTACCCACAATAAATATAGAATACTATTCTATATTATTCCAAATTCTAAAATCTATAGGAATATAGAATAATATTTTGAATATTGCTATTATTGTTATTGTTATTAATATAGAATAGAAACCCAGATGAAGAGGAACCAACAGACACAATATTCTACAAAAAGAATAATAATAAAGAAAAAAGAAAAGTAACTCACTTACAATCAGTGAGAAAGAGGATTGAGCGTGGAAAATGAAATGACATTAACCATGAATGAAGATTATGGTTAACCTTTAATATTAAAAATAGAAATTAAGAAGAAATTATATACTCTTTTTTGTTTTTATTTTTTTCTGTGCGTATATATTAATGTATTTTTTTTTTTTTTCTGTTCTTAGAAGGTGATGAAACTTAACCCTAAGGGAACAAACCCACAAAGGAAAAGACAAATAAACCCTCAACAAACTGCAAATAACGGGAAGAAAGAGAAGGGTAGTTGTGGTTTTCCACAAGCTAAGAGTGGCTGGTAATGAAAATTTGAAAGTGCCCACATAAATTATATGAAATAAAATAATAAGATTAATATATATATATATATATAAATACGGAAGGAATATTAATTAGTGGTATAAATATAATTATGGTAGTTGGTAAAATAGCATTAACGTCATGAATGTGTCGTATTGACTTTTCCCGTTTGAAACGGCAAATCTCAAAATCCAAAAAGCAAAAAGAGAGATAAGAAAGAAAGAAAGAAATGTAAAGGATTAGAGAGAGAGAGAGAGAGAGAGATATGGGTGCCGTAACAGCAGGCAACTCCGTTAACAAATAAATAAATAAAAATGGGGGCATTTACAACATTTTATTATGGAATAAGTCCGTCCCAACGATCCCCCACCACTAATAACTCTTAACCACTTTATTTACTATCATTAATTATTACCCAATTCTTTTTAACTTTTAGCCCATCACCAGCCACCTTTTTTTCCCTTCCATCCTTTTTCCTTTCTTTTTTTATTAATTATATATCATATTTTTCTCTTCTAAATATCCACATTTTTTAAAATACATATTTTATATTGATTTTATATTAAATTGTGCAAAATAATATTGTATTTGCACCAAATGGATGGATGTTGACTTTTTCAATTACAAATTCCCATTTACTCTATGCCCTTGTTGTTATTATTATTATTATTATTATTATTATTTATAATTTAGTATTTAATTTGGATGATAAAGTTAAATTTGTATAAGAATTTGGATTGACCGACTTGAATTCATTTATTTAAGATTTTAAGAAATATATATATATATTGTTACTGTAAGGATATTTAATTGCATATTATATTAGTAATCTTTCATTTTTATTCGTTATATAATATAATGTGGTTAGCTAATATTACTAATATAATGAATGTTATAGATATATAAATATATATATATATATATATATATACTTTTTTAACATGATTAAGCATAAATTTTTTGAGTTATTATATTACCGATTAGAACCTTGTAATTTTGTTAAAATATAAATGATGTTCACAAGTTTTGTTGTATTCTTATTGCCCTCCACATTAATTAAAATTTTACTCAATATGTTTTGGTTATGCAAACATTTAAATAATAACATTAAGCTTTTATTTAACATTTAAAAGTGTTGTGATTTTAAAGGTACCACTATTATTATAGAATAAAATCATTAAATATCAAATATTAGTATAAAAATAAACGGTCTCACTATAGTTAATTCTTACCAAAATATTTTAATTATTGTATTTTTAAATCACAACAAATACTATAATCACAATAATATAAATGTTAAGCCTAAAAATGCTGATCACTTTTATTCCTTTTTGAAGTAACAAATTATTAGGAATGTATTTATATAATCTCAAACTTGAAGAAATTACCAAAGTAAGTTTTACATTATATTTAATTATACCATAATTTTTTTTTAAGTTTTTCGTTACAATTCACAAATTTTTTGTCATGATTTCTAAGCGTTTTAATATAACACATAAATGCAATTAAAACTTATTAATAAACTTAGAAAATATAACAAAAATTGAATTACAACGAAAATTTTAAAAATTATAATGAAAGACTCGCAACTATATATTACAATAGTTGTATTAAATATGGCGTTAACTTAAAAGTATATGCAATTGTTAAAAGACGGTTAAGGATGACCTTACTAGCATTACAACAAACCACAAGGACTTGACTAATAATAACCCAATATTTGAAAGCATAAAATGTGAAGGTAGGTCGAATGACTAATAATAACCCAATAGCCCCGGGCATTGTTAGGAATCAAATCAGTCGATTCAGTTTTGAAATCGATTCTTTTAATAAGTTTTTATTCTAAAAACGAAGAGCTAATTTTTTTTTTTTTAATTTCAGATGCATTGATTTTGAAATAGGAATAAAACCGAAAAATTAAATTTTCATTTAAAAATTAAAAATTATATAGACATTTAAGTTCGAACACCACATTTGAGGCTTGAAAAGAATGCTCTTTTGTTGGTTGGATTACACAAATAGAATTACTTAATTTGTTTTATAATATTTTATTTAATTAAATTTATTATATTATTTATATAAAATTTAATACAATCATGTTTTGTATATATTTATTTTAAAATTATGGAATAAATTAATAATTATAATAAATAAATATATACATATATAATATTATTAGATATATAATTGAATTATCATAAAAAAAATGTAAAATTTTCTTTTTCATGATGTGTAATATTAACTTAAGTAATAATATAATATTTTTTAAATAATTTATCATACACAAATTCTTTTTAATAATTTATTTCTCTTCTATTTCCTTCACTTAAATTTTTGTTCATGTATTTCACTGGTTTTTGTAATTTGATATCATTAATTTTATTACTTATGAATTTTTTATGGAGTTAAATTTGTGGGCATTTATCCGTACCTTTTTTTTTGGTAATTATTTATGTGAAATGAAAATTTTAAATTTTACTAGTGGTTAGTCTACCATCCATTTTGAAATATTACGTGGATGCACAGATTTTTGTTTAACTAGCATATCAATTAGCAAATTTTATGTTGATACTTTGATACTTTTTATTCATACATCGTGTCTATATGATATGCTAGTTTAATTTACCAAATGTACATGGGATGGGATCCATTTTAATTCAAAACTTTTAGTATTAGTACAATATAAAACTATTAAGTTTAAGTGAATACTTATATTATTATACTTAAATAATATTTAGGATCTTTACAATATATCTTTTGTTAAAAAAATTGGAGAAATTGATATTATTGATAATAGGGTACCTTGAAAGTGAATCGGAATTGAACCAAGTTAAAATCGAAAAATATGATACTTTATTAAACTGGTGTAATACTCTAAAAATTAAATTAAGGGTATTTTAGTCATTTTATACATCAAAAGTAATTTGGTTATTTTATAAATTATGTCGGAGTAATGAAAACCGAGTAAATAACTTTGTATTAATGTTTACTTAGTTATTGGGATTGATTTAATAACAATTTATTAAGTTTAGAAAAATTTCTTAAAACTCTATTCGTGCACTCGACCTTAAAACGAAAATT
>JAXCLQ010040563.1:0-22123 GCA_035584115.1 Cedrela odorata | reverse complement strand
ACATTGAATCATTGATTCAAAGCATTATCATTTTCATTTTGTGTGTGTGTGTGTGTGTGTGTGTGTGTGTGTGTGTGATGAATAGATATAGAATACAGTTCATATGTCCAAAAATTGAAGAATATACTTTTCATTTACTAGGACCAAAGGCAGACTCCACTAACACAAAAGAAAATTCCCCTTTTAGTTTTTCACTCTAGTCCTGTCACACAGAAATGTGATGTAATCTTCGGCAAAACCCTAAACCCATTTTTTCATAGTCATTTTCAGATTTGGGACCAATCACCAAGCAAACTTTTTGACCCAAAACCAAAGTTATAACAATAACAAGATATACGTATATGAATTCAAAGCTTGCTCCCTCCAACTCCAATAATATTGCTGATTGGGATCTAATTATGCTTTACTTTCCCTAAACCCTAGAAAAAGATAAGTGTATAGAATACAGACAAACCCACAACTACTTTTATTTTTTATTTTTCTGTTACTTTTAATTGGGGAAGAGAAGATGCATGAGTTGATCCTCTCTCTTCCCCTTTTCTCTCTTAGCTAGGTAAAGACTAAAGAATAGTGCATATACAAAATGGGATGAATGCTTTTATTCAAACGCAATAAATAACGATTTCAAGAGTCCGCTACAGTCCAAGCATGGAGCCTCCACTTTCAAACGGCCATTAGATTACATGGAATTCAATCCAATAATTCAAATGTAATGTTTGTACCATACGACGTTGTATTGTAATTCTATCCTAAAATAATATATATATATATATATATATATATTGTACTGATTGTGATATTGTTTTGACAGAGTATGCATACACATTGAAAGTCGATGAAAAGAGCGACGTATATAGCTTTGGAGTAGTTCTCTTAGAACTGATAACAGGAAGAAGGCCAGTGGGTGATTTTGGAGAAGAAGGATTAGACATAGTTCAATGGACCAAAATGCAAACAAACAACGTCTCAAGCAAAGAAGAAGGAGTATTGAAGATACTTGATCAAAGACTAAGTAATAATAATAACAATCATAGTAAAATTCCACTCAATGAAGCAATGCAAGTCTTCTTTGTCGCTATGTTATGTGTTGAAGAACAAAGTGTGGAGAGACCGACCATGAGAGAAGTTGTTCAAATGCTTGCTCAAGCTCAACAGCCAAATACTTTTCAAATCCAATAATTTATTATTATTGTTATTATTAAGAATAATATATATTTACTTTATTTTTTGTGGTTTTTTTTTTCTTTTTCTTTTCTAATATTTCCTCCTCCTTATTGTTATATGGATGTACTAAGGAGATATATATATATATATTTATGTATTTGTTCTTGTATTAAGTGTTGAGGTACTTGGTTATATCTAAGGTGGGGGGGGTGTTTGTTAGGTAAATATGCAAAAGTCAAGATTTAGTTTGAACAGAAAAAAGGAATTTACTATAAAGTATAAAATTTTGATTGTACTTGTTGGCTTCATTATTGTGTTATCATTTTGATTTTGAATGTGCCACTGTGACCAATGGATTTGAAGTTTGCTTTCACTTTAATACAATGACTGTATAATATAGCAATAAATGAATTGAATGGTTGATTGCTCTCCATCAAATCAAAATGGAAATGCAGATTGGTTTATTATTTTTGACGGAAAGAATATCACAATATTATGTAAATACTAATCCTTAAATCACATGCTCTACTTTGATTTTCTTTCACGTATTACTAATTAGAATCATTGAAGTCTTGGATGAATTTGCTTGCCATTTATTTAATATTTAATTATTAGCTTAGGTGTATATTGAATGACTAATTTGTTTAAACATGTGATTAATTAGATTTCACTTAAGTTAATATAAAATATTTAATGATGTAAGATTATAATTATTATTAATGTGGGTTATATTTTTTTAAAAAATAAAATAAAATAAAACAATATATAAAAAAAATTGAAAATAAAATAATTTGTCTAAACTTGTATTCATTTTGAGTTCCCACTGCTAACTGGTGGCAAACTTAATAAGTTAGCGGCAAGCTCGGTACAAGGCAGTAATTGTCGTCTCTGTCTTTGTTTTGGGAGGGAAATTCCCATCCTCGGCCGGTTCCCGTTTTGAGTGGACAATCCTTATTCCTGGTTTGTTTCCGTTTGAGAGCGGGATCTCCGTCCCTGTCCATCCCTATTTGATAATTTAAAATTTAAAAATACATTATTAAATTTTGATTTTTTTTTTATCAACATATATTGACTTATTTTTTTTATATGTTCAATACAATAATAATAATAATAATAATACAATTTATTTTTCATATATATATATATATATATTAAAAGTATATTTAGTTTATATCCAAATTACTAATAATAATTATATTCAAATTAAAAGTATAGGAAAAAAATTCAAATTACATATATCTAATAATCAACATTCAACCCACATAAAAGAAAAATCAAATTACATATCGCCAATAATCAACATTTTGCCCACATAAAAAATAAAATAAAATTACACATAATCAACATTCAACACCCCCCCATAACAAATTACACATCTCTAATTTAGCATTTAATCCACATAAAAAAAAAATTACACATCTCCAATAATCAATATTCAACCCACATAAAAAAAAATCCAAATTTCACATCTCCAATAATCACCATTCAACACACATAAAAATATATTTAAATTACACATCTCCAATAATCAACATTCAATCCACATTAAAAAAAATCCAAATTACACATCTCTTTCAACTTTCTTCATCAATCTATAGAAATATTAAAAATAAAAACACAACAAAAGTATATTTATTTTATATCAATTACTAATAATATAAAATTGGAACAAATAACATTTAACATTTAGTTAATATAAACTAAAATTTTACCTCTATATATTCTTCAACAATTCCTTGCATAAATGTGGCAGTGACATTTTTAGTGCATGTTAGAATAGGCTTCTCATCTATATTAAAAATAAAAAAATAATGAAAATAATTTATAAATTAATAAAATAATTGACATATTTTATACTTTCACGTAACCAAATTTTAGTGCACATCAAAGCCTTTACTGTTTGCATATGTAAGTCTATTATGATGTGGGCTCACAACTCTATCACCCGCACTAAAAGTTGACTCAGAAGTGACTGTAGAGACCAATATTGCTAATATGTCTCTAGCAATCTTAGATAACAAAGAATATTAAAATTTATTTACTTTCTACTAATTTAAAATATCAAAAGATTTAAAGTTAATTAAAATCCCTTCTTTCAAATATATCTCAAACTCAGTTTTTTTATGTTCATTCACATCGGCTTCCACAAAATCTCTAAACCCCCGTCTACGTGCATCTTGCTTGAGCCGCCAAAGAATGAGAGAGAGCAAATGAAGAACTGCTTGCATTGAAAGTATCTTTATGTGATCCAAATTTTGATATATATATATATATTATCAAATCACGACAAAGATTACTAACTATCTCAATTTGAAATTATAAGTCATAACCATATATCATAGAAAAATAGAACTCAATCAACTTCATTTTATATCTTGAGCTTAACATGGTTGATACTGCCAAAATTCCATGAACATCTTTCTAATATTTTTTCAAATTTTGATATCTTGATTGACGACATCTTCCTAATCTCCTCATAACTAGATCTAAGCTAGCCATCTAATGACAATCTAATCTCATATATATGGACAAAAAACAAGTTGGAGGTCGGGTATCTAGTCCCAAAAAAAAAAAAAAAAAGCCTCAATGACATCATAAAATGTTTTCAAATTATTTACTAATATTTGGGCTAACTCCCACTCTTACTCGTTTGGCAAACTCCTATATTGTGTTTTAAGGAGCTTTAATATAGGAAAAAACACCCTTATACTCCAATGCAATAGAAATCATAAGATAAGTGGAGTTTCATCTAATCAAACAATTAAACACTAATTGTCTACTACATGAAACATTCAATCTATTTGCAATTTCACCAATTTTTTTTCTTTTTGGTTGGTGTTGTTCAAAATGTAACATTATCATAAATTTTAACAATTGTACTAGTAATAACAAACAAATGATCTTTAACTACTAAATTTAG
The DNA here is from genome assembly GCA_035584115.1 of Cedrela odorata. NCBI lineage: Eukaryota > Viridiplantae > Streptophyta > Magnoliopsida > Sapindales > Meliaceae > Cedrela > Cedrela odorata. Next base: position 18,039 of record JAXCLQ010040563.1, on the reverse strand, counting down.
AATGTAAGCAGTACAACAAATATGAAAAAATTGTCCCCCCAGTATTACATCACCTTAATCAAGCTTTTTTAATAAAAATCGAATTACGCGATCATTACTTGAACGATTGTCAACAATTAAGGTAAATACCTTATGATTAGGGATGGCAAAATTCTTGCAAGAAGGGGAGCCTAGGCCTATTTAACTCGATCGAGTTGGGAATCGGGGCCACATTTAGCCTTTTGGACCCAATATGAAGTTTGGTTCATGAATTGAAATTAAAAAGCCCATTATCTAGTTCATGGGTTGAAATTGAAAAGCCCAAATCACTTTTCTTAAACTAAATATGCTTTTGTTATATATATATATATATATATATATATATATTTTATATCTATAGGTTGACGAAGAAAGTTGAAAGAGATATGTAATTTAAATTTGTTTATGTGAATTGAATGATGATTATTGGAGATGTGTAATTTGATTTTTTTAATGTGAGTTGAATGTTTATTATTAGAGATGTGTAATTTGGATTTTTTTTTTATGTGGGTTGAATGATGATTATTAGAGATGTGTAGATTTTTTTTTTTTGAATGTGGGTTGAATGTTGAATATTAGAGATGTGTAATTTGGTAGATTTTTTTTTTCTGTACTTTTAATTTGAATTTCTATTATTATTAGTAATTTGGATATAAACTAAATATGTTTTTTTTTTTGTTGGAAAGATATAAAAAATAAATTGCATTACTATTATAACATATAAAAAAAAAGTCAATATATTTTAATAAAATAAAATAAAGATCTAAATTTAACGATATGTTTTTAAATTTTAAATTATTAAATAAATTATTAAACAAGGACGGACAAGAGATCAGGATGACCCCTACTTGACTTGTTACCAACCCTACTTATGATCCATATTAAAATCTATTAAGAATTTAAATAATGCATTACACAATACCTCATCTATGTGTGAGGCACGAACATACATGAATATATATATATATATATATATAGAGGTTTAATATTTTAATTTGATAAAAAATACAAATTAAAAAAAATTAATTCAAATTTGTATTTATATTAAATGAAAGAAATTACCTTAAGATTTTATTACACAAGATCCAAGAATCATCAGTAAAATGTCCCTTAATTGCCATATGTCTTATCGTTTGTGATCCACCAATCACATATATGTTATGATGACAATTTTACTCTTGCTACACTCAAAACAACTCAATATTTTAGCTCCCTTTAACTAATATATCTTCACAATGCTATTTTTGATTGTATTACGTGATACATTCTTCCACACACAAGGATAAAGGTGCATAAAATTTTTCTAAACCATTTATACTCCATAAAACTCATAGAGTACTCATGTATTTGATCATTTTCGCAATTATTCAAAAGAATAAGTCTCTAACTTCACATTTTTTCAATATTTGTAACTGATTTTAACTTCTTTGTATAATGGGCTATATTCTTTTATTTTTGCATAATACAAGATTTATCGTGATCATATAAATGTCTTGTACCATTCTTATCCTGTGCCATAAACTTACATTTACAATAGTTATATACCTATTTTTAATCCCATCACTTTCTATTTTTTCAAAATGTTATTATACAATGGATCTCAATTTTCTTTTTTTTTTTTTATAACGACGACATCTCTTTGCCCCGCACATGATCATCAGTACTGTTTGTTTGAGCCTTCGTCATCTTCTAATCGAGGTGAATGAGATGACACAATTTCCTACAAAATAAAACAAGAAAAATGACTAGTTAGAAAAAAAAAAAAAAAAAAACAAAACGAAAACTCAATAATTATAGGGTTGTAATCCGGGTCCGTGTACCTGGAAACGCGGGTTCAGCATCGCCTGGACCGGGATTACAGAATGTCCGAGTTTTCACGCGGATCCGGGTTTGAAAACCCGGTTCAAACCGTACACTAATCCAGACCCAAGTCTAAAACATTCAGCTAAAATTTTAGGCAATGTGTTTGGTCTCTGTCTCTCGATTCTTTGCCTTTTCAATTTAGGGCTTTTACTCGAGAAATCCTACCCTAGGTCTGTTTTAATTTGTGTTTTTGTATTTTCAGGATGGATAGATAATTGACTGACTTTCATTTGTTGTATGTTTTATTAATGATCAAACTTATCTGTATTGTTTATTTAGTTTACAATTGATAAAAATTGTGAATTAAAATTTCAAAAAGGATTAATGAGTTGTCTTTTTTTATTACTATTTTTTATGCATTAATTTGGGTTTGAAATGAAAGAGCAGAGAAGATAATGAAACAATCAAAGGACCCATTTGAGGCTGCGTTAGAAGAGCAGGATGAATCACCACCCAATTCCCCAGTTGTTCCGGATGAGTTAGAAAGTCAAAGTCAAATTCAAACACAGAATGCTACTGGTGGTGAACTAGAAGATGAGTTTGACAATTTATCAACTCCAATGTCTGTCTCTGCTGGGACCAATGTGAACGCAGCAGTTGCCAAGAACAAAGAAGAGGACGATGAGGAGGAGGAAGAGAACATGGATGTCGAGCTTGCCAAGTTTCCATCTAGTGCTGACCCTGCTAAGATGGCCAAGATGCAGTGAGTTTAACATTCTTCTCCATTACTTTTGCTCTGTTTCTGATCTCTATTGTTTGATTCATGGAAATTTTACTTATATTAAGCAGCAGGAGATCTAAGGTCTTTAATACTGTTTGAGTTACTGGAACTTCATATGTAAGGTCATAGTTTTAGCGTATTTGTGAGATTGAGGTGTTGTGGGATGAAATCACTAAATGTCTAATGTAAGTGGAAAAAACACTAACATTTGTGCTTTCAAAGTTAAATGAGAAGCATAACAGTACCAAGCATACCCTTCAAATTTTTTATGTTTGTATTTTGAATGCTATATAATGAGGTTGTTAGGGAAAATATAACAACTGACTGATTGAATTTGACAATTGTCTTTTCCAATTCGTTGCGATTGATGTATTTTTAGTGTGTAGTGGACGATATTGATGGGTTTAATGCTTTTTGTATTGGCAAGTAATCTGTTGGATTAGATCGATTTCAGAGCTTTCCGCTGATTATTCTGTTTATTTTGCATCTTGGGGCTTCCTCTGAGTTTCATCATGATGAGGAAGTTTTTTTTATTGTAGTTAGCCCATGTCATATGAAGTTGATTTGAACATTCGATTCTCAACAAGTATCCTTCCTCAATGCATACTCCATGTTTTACATGCTAATAGTATTTGATAAATATTATAGATATCAACATCTCAGTACATCCATGGCACTCTCTATTAAGGTTTAATGCATGTCATTTTTATGTTAATGGTAGTATCATATCACTTGCCTTGTGACACTACATGTTTCTTTCAGTAGTTTAACACATCTAGTATTCTCTTAAATTTCCTCCCTATCCATTCAGTTTTGATATCTTGGCTAAAATCTATTTTTTTTTGGGTAATATTCATTCTTTCTAGAATTAAGATTAGCTGATCTCAGCAGTAAGTGGTTGATCTTTGGTCTGTAGACTGTCCGTGGTGAGCTGGTCTTATAAATTCTTCATTTTATTGATCCAAGTTATGTTTCGTTTGTGTACGGCAGTTTTATGATCCTTAATGATAGGGACTGTCATGCAAGGTGAAGGTAGTGTGGAATCGCTACAGTTTGGTTTATTTTTTATTGGGAAATGAAAAATGAGTCCTAGGATTACAGCACAATTCAGAATGAACTTGATTTGTTTCTTCAGCAAGGAAAATAGTTATGTAATTACTTGAAATGACTTGTGAAAAACAGTTGACCGCCTTTCCACATCAAAAGCTCATTGACATCTTACAGTTTATATCTAGCATAATAAATTATTAAAAGGCCTCTCCTGTTGACATGTCTGCTTATTTTTCAGGGCTATTCTATCTCAATTCACAGTGGAGCAGATGAACAGATATGAATCCTTTCGAAGATCTGCGCTTCAGAAGTCTAACATGAGAAGGGTATACCTCCTCTTCAGTTTCCCCTGTTGCATACCTCTTTTCTGCCCTTTCTATATTATCTGTTGCATCTGTGGCCTAATTTTTGACTTGACGATAATGGCTTGAATTTTTTTTTTCCCTCTTTTATTTCTTTAGTTGAAGATGATAACCATCTCGCTTCCCCTCGTTTGTATATTAGCATCGCAGTTGATTATTTTCTGAGTTGAAGATAATCACCAGATTGATATTTATCTTTTTTATTATTTTTTTATTTTTTATCGTAAAATTTCTATTTCCCAGAATGTCTCACTGGAAATGGTGATTGGTATGTGTCTGCTCCCAGCCATATTATTTGTTTTACTTTCTTTCCACGAGGCTAGGTTCAGCATGATGTACTTGTTTTGTGCTTTGTCGGACGGTAAAAATGGTGCATTATTATTTTTTCTTTTTCTTGTTCCCTTTTGCTATAAGGTAGGTGTTTAGTTGCCTGAAAATTTCGGCCTACAGGAATGAGTTGTCAAAAGATTCCTTTGAGCTGATGTTATAGTCTCTAGGCTTGTGCTGTACTTTCTATGCTGCCTCTTAGGTGCATGGTTCTTCCATGTAAAACTCTTTGATTCATTCATGTATTATGGTTAGCTTATAGTCTTCTTGTGTGAATGCAGTTGTTAGTGAGCATCACAGGAAGTCAGAAAATTTCTTTACCGATGACAATTGTGGTGTGTGGGATCGCAAAAATGTTTGTCGGTGAACTTGTTGAAACGGGTATGGTTAAAACTTTTTACCTGTCGATTTTTATGTTAATATCATTTCCAAAAAAGAAAAGTATAAGAAAAGGAATTCTTGTGACTAGAGAAATAGTTTTGGTATTAAATTACTCAGCAAAAGTACTTGATAGTAATGGTTCAACACCTTTCAAATACATTTTCTAGAAATTTGCATAACAAAGCTATGACTTGGTGCACCGTTTTAACCACATAAAAGTTTGTGTTAAGAAGTTGAATACCTGTCTTGTGTGTTTTTACTGGTTCACTATGTTTTTGCAGCTAGAATAGTCATGACAGAGAGAAACGAATCTGGGCCAATCAGGCCTTGCCACATCAGAGAATCATATAGAAGACTAAAGCTTGAAGGCAAAGTACCAAAAAGATCAGTTCCAAGGCTCTTCCGCTAGATCAACCTAGATGCAAATCTTCTGATTGTTCATTACTTCAGGTAAGCAAAGCTGGAGCATGTTCCCAAGGTTGTGACTTGTGATGTAGTTCGTAAAGCATGAGTATCAAATGCTCTAGCCTATTACCTATACTGTATGCATGTGTGGGGATAGTTTGCTCTGCTTTACATGCACAAGAAATCAACATAAGCAGATTTTCACTGATGTTGGTGACGTCCATTTTATGTAATCACATGGTAAAATCTAATAGGCATCTTATTTGACTCTAGATCAATCCTGTATGATTTCTGCTTGAAGTTTACCAATACGTAGATGTGTTGTAAATGCATAATTGTTGATTAATACTCCAAAATTCTTAGCCTGGAAGTGAAATGGTTGCAGACACAAATTGACACAAGACGATGAGAAGGTGGCTGAGATTGAGAAGCAGAAGAGCTGAAGAACTTCGTTATCTTTGCTTTACTTTGCTTCTAAAATGGGGAGATTGTGATCTTGCAATTGGTAGAAGTGGACTACAAGAGGTACAATATTGAAATAATTTAGACTTTGCCCGTTTCAACAAACAATTCAAAATGCCTTGACCTTTTTAGGACATATCCGAGTCAAATAGCAATGATTCGAAGCACTTCTTTTACACAATTTCGAAATAAATATTGCTGTTACAAGAATTGCAAATTCTTGTGAGCACCTTTACATTCTTGCAGAATTTATAGCCGGACAATTAAAAAATAGACTTATATTATAAATCATTTCTTCGGACAGAAGAAGATTATGGAAACACTTGCTCAAAAACTCACTAATCAGATTCCATTGCAGAAGTCACTTTTTTTTTTTTTGAAGGATTCATATATATGATCCATGCATAATATTGAAGAGGGCCGTGTCCACCTAATTTTTTGGTCATAAACATAATCCTTTAATATTTATATATTAAATATTTACTAAAAATACTAGTACAAATCTTATTTGATTAAACTTTCACATAAAGACAATGAACTCTCTTATCTTTATTATCTTTGTTTTAGAATTAGGATAAGTAGAGGAAGGATAAATTAAAAATTATTATTTAAGTCTTAATTTAATTTTCTTATTTAATTATGACTATTATTTTTTCTTGTTTAAATTTTATTCCTTTATTGTCCATGAAAATTATTAATTATTTAGGATTAAAATTGATATTAGTATAAATAGACTTGTTATTCATTAATTTTATACAATTCATTTAATAATATTTTCAATTAACTCTCTCTTTTGAATCCATCTTTATTTATCATCAATTTAGGTCGGGAGAATTTTAATATAAAAAATTTACATTAACCTGATATTATTATAAATAATATTAAGAAATTAAAAATGAATATGTAAACATATCGGAATTAAATATTCATGAATATTATAAGGTGTATATATATATATATATATATATTAAAATTAAATGTTTAAACAATCACAATGTATGGGAAAATAATATAAAAATGATATGGCATTTTCAATGGAGATTGGAGACTCACCTCACCTTGACTTATTTATTCAAGTTCAAAATCGGACTTTTGAATCAATTGCAATTGTAATAAAATGATTAATCTCTTACTTTTTGTTAAAACTAAATGAATTTATAAAGTTTGTTATAAATAAATCAACAAATACTCAAGTAGTGATTTGTATTTTCTATAACAATAATAAAAAATAAAAGTTCAATTCTCTAAATTAGAAATGGCCAAAAAAAAAAAAAAAATAATAATAATAAATGAAAATTCAAAAAAATTGGACCAAATCAATCTAAACTAGCTAGTATAGTAGTTCAATTTGTATGGTAAAAAAAAAAGTGTTCGGATTTTCAATTTTAATTTTTAAAATTAAAAACTACTTTAAAAATTTGATGTGTCACTCTTCTATTGGCGATTTATTAAGAAATTATTAATTTTAAAAAATTTAAATTAAAAAATAAAAATGTTTATTAAAAAAAATTATATTATAAATTTGCAAGAACATTATAAAATAAATAATCAAATTTAATTAGTCAAATTTTTTAAAAAGTAAAGACCATTGGGCCAAATTACTTAATTACCCTAAGAAAGTAAAAGTTACTAACAATTTTAACATCCGTTGCTCTTACTAGCCTACTAATTACTGCTCAATTATTTATTTATTTATATATAATAATTCGCTTCCTCTCGTCTCTCTGCTCCTCGACTCCGCATTCCTGGTTTCTTGTCACTGTTTCTTCTTCAACAGCAACAACAACAGCTCTGCCTTCCTTCCTCTCAAGAATGATGAACACCGCCGTTTCATGTTGATTATTGTTTTACTGCCGCTTGCTTTTGTTCCAGTATAATGATGAGGTCTGTCTGCTCTGCGTTGAAAAATTCATAAATCTGTTGATCTTCTCTAGATATGCCCTTCCGGGATCAGCTTGTTTTACTCTTTTCTTCTTTCTTGTTGTAGATTTAGTGGATCCTGTTCTTGTTGCAATGAGATTTGGATGACAATTCCATCTCTCCTTTTGATTTTATTTGAAATCAATGCTTCATTATCAGATTAACAAGCTCTGAAACTGAAGAGTTTTAGGAGAGAATATGAGCGTTTGTGTGTATCTTTATTGATGAAGAGAAGGAAAAAGCTAAATTTCTTTTGGGCAGAATGAAATAAGAGACACTTTGTATAACAAAAGTTGTAAGCTTTGTAGTTTTCTTCTCTGGGTCAGTTTCTGAGCTTTTGCACGTAGGGATTGCTGATTGTGTTTGTTAAATTCAAAAGCTGGTTCAATCTCATTGAGTTTTGCTCGATTTTTGCTTGATTTGTTGTTGGATTTTCTGGTTGTTTTTCATCGTCAGATCTCGATTCTAGTTTTGATTTGTATGATTTGCCAGTTTCTCTTTTGACCCTTTTAATATTTGATGATACTGGTGAATGATGTTATGTTGTTGGTTTACAGATATCAGAGAGTAAGCCCAGATTATCTTCCTTTCAGCAATGGAAAAAAACCCAACTTGAGAACAACAACAGCATGCAAAGAAGATGGTGAAATCGGGAAAACAATCATGAATAATGGAGGATTTGATTCCAATTTGGAAGGAACAAAAGGTTTCAGATTCAGATCCCCATCAAAAACTCAAGAAAACCATGACAACAACACTAATGGTGACGGCGCACCTACTTCACCATCACTCTCAGAAACCAACAACAATAGCTGCAGTAGCAGCCTCCAGAACCAGATTCAAAGAGTTGATATTAGCCCGAGTCGAGGCGATGTGCTTCTGCAGTGGGGACAGAAGAAGAGAGCAAGGCTTTCAAGAACAGAGATCCGTTCATTGACTGATGATTCTTCTTCTTCGTCAATTCAAGGGAGACAACAAAATATTAGTAAAATTCAAAGAAGAGGATCTGGGTTTATGGTTAAACTCTCTACTCCGCCTATGCCGCCGCCACCGCCGCTTCCTCAGCCTGCCAATGGTAGTTCTAGCAGCAGTAGAGCTTCAAATCTTAGAAACAAAGAACCCTCTGGATTAATTAACGTCAGGTACCTAATTTTGTTTCTTTAAACTTGTTTTATTTTATTTTATTTTATATATATATTTTTTTATGAAATATAAGCTATTCTGTAATTTATGTATTGAATTTATTTGGGAATTTTCTTTTTCATGATTCTAATTTTCTGGGTTGAGATTTTTCTTTGCTTGACATTCCTTTCTTCTTTTTTTTTTTATTTTTTTTATTTTTATTTTTTTTTATGTTTGTGGGTTTGGTTTACTTAATTTATTGTTGGGAAAGAATTTGGCTTAATTTATTGTTGGGAAAGAATTTGGTCAATTTGGTAGCGGATGTAAATGTTCTAAACGCCATGGTTATTGCTAGCTTAGTTTCTATTCAATTACAACCCAGTTGAAGACCAACTTTTTTTAGAAAGTTTACTTTTATACCCTTTAAAAGACGAACAAATCTATGATCTCCCCGGCTTTCTTCCCTTCTTTGGGTATCCAAGAACAAATCTATTGCTCAGCCTCAGCCCTTCATTTTCCTTCTTTTCTTTGTTTATTTTGATGGGGTCATAGTGATACATTGTTGAGTACAGATCATTTTTCTTCGTCTTTGATTAATGCTTTTGCCCAGATCTTGAAAATGATACCATCTCTTTTAAAATTCCCTTTTTTTCTCCTCTTTTTGGCTTTTCACTTGGAATTTGTGGCTGTTGTTTTCTGAGTTTTTAGCGTTATTATTATTTTTTTAAAAAATTTGTTTTGTTATTTTTCTGATTGCATATGTTTTTAAATTTTTTTTTTTTTTATTTTCTGTTACGTAGATATTAAATTCTGTCTTTTCTGTAGTCATCTGTAAAACTACATCTAAACTTCAAAGACTAAATCCACACCTTTACTGCAACAAAACCAAGCATTGTCTATCATCTTTTTGTGTTACATGTTTTGGTGTCCATGACCAGGAATATCGAAGATCGGTCTGGTGCTGGCAATGGGTTGCCGTCGAGAAACGTTGCTTGTGGCAATACTCGGGCTGTTTCTAGATCTGTGGCGGGCAAAGGATCTCCTACATCTCCAGACAAAATCGAAAAGAAGATGCCTGGTTCAGCATCGCAAAAATATGAGGAAACAAATGGGTTTGTGGCAAGAGCTGATCATACCAATCATGATTCTACTATAACTCGATCAGAGCAAGAAGCTGGAGCAACTACTAACATAGTTTCCATGGCTGGACCCCGACCTGGAGTTGAAAAGGTTAACGTTGTTGAAGTGATTGAATGGCCGAAGATTTTTATTTCCTTGTCCAGAAAGGAGAAAGAAGATGATTTTCTAGCAATGAAAGGCACAAAGCTCCCTCATAGACCCAAGAAAAGAGCCAAGAATATTGATAGAACTCTCCAGGTACCCACTAAAGCAGAAGAAGAAAAAAATATTAAAGAAGCATCTATCTTTTTTATTTTTTTATTTTTTCTAAGTGGTTACTTTACGTATTTATTTATACATATTTTCTTCAGTTAATATTTCATTTTTGGTGGGTTATGGATTTTCTTCAGTTAATATTTCATTTTTGGTGGGTTATGGTGTTTTGTTTTTGGCAGTATTGTTTTCCGGGGATGTGGTTGTCCGATTTAACTAAGAGTCGGTATGAGGTTAGAGAGAAGAAAAGCGTTAAGAAGGTGAATTTTCTCATTCTCAGCTGTAATTTTCTGACATTGCTTGCTGCAAGCCTTCATAATCATACATAATATTCGCTGCCCGCACGCACCATATTCTTAATAAGTGCTTGTTTATCAAGCATTTCAAACGCAGAAAAATCTCAAAACTTAAAGCTAAATTAGTGAACATGACAAATATTTTATTATTGGAGCATGCTTTAGAATTATGTACCCATAAAATGGTCCCATCCCATAAAAGAATCCCTACCAAATAGCTGAATCAAATGAGTGTTTTCCATTTTTACTGCACAAGTTATTTGTTACTAGCCTGTATCTGACTGGCAAAAGAGGGCAGCTAGACACCACTAAATCGCAAAAGCTAATGACCCAAAAGAAGGGCTGAAGTAAATTTCCAGCATATGATATTTATTTTTAGCAAAATGACATGCATACCCTTAAGGTTTGGCTAAAAGGACAATTCAGTCTCGCTACTACTGGTTTCAAAAATGCCCACTCAAATGTTGTTAATTATATTAGTTTCACAATCACTATAGTACCCTATAAGTCGTAGTCATTTTTTTTTACTATTATTTCCGTTCAAACTCACTATTAAACTAACCAACGGGTATGTGTGATTAAAATGTACATTTGGTCAAAGCTAAGGGTGAATATGTCATTTTCTTTATATTTTAAATGTGTTGGAATACTGACTTTAATAATAATAATAATAATAAAAAACAAAGGGGGCATGCATGATATACTCATACCAGGCAGGTTGTGGGCCAAAAAAGAGAAAAAGAAATATTATTAGTATTTTTGGTAATTTTAATTGATGCATGAATTTTGTAAAAACAGCAAAAGCGAAGAGGACTGAAAGGAATGGAGAGCATGGAAAGTGATTCCGAATAGTTTTTATTGACTTACTACGGAGCCCCTCTCCTCTCCAGCTTAAAAAACGCAGTTCAGGTTGACGAGTTCAACTAAGTTGAAGTTGAAGCCGGACCTGAATCTGAATTTGAATCTTGAATGTTGTATGAAGCCAGTGCAATGCAAATGCAAATATTTTGTGAGGTTGGATGAATTCAACTGAATAAAAAGGCCACAAGGGCTGTTCTGTTTTTGTGTTGTGCTCTTCCTCTAATCTTCTTTTTGTTTATTTTTTTATTTTTCTGACGTTAAATTTTTGAATCATGCTCTTCATGTGCTGCTGCTGCTGCTGCCGCCGCTGCAGTTTCTTTCTCTTCTATTTCTTCTTTCACATTCAAATTATTTTCCCAACGGCGATGCAGCTCAACGCAAATTATCATAGACACCACCTAAAATTTAGCTTAATAGGATACATGTTCTATTTACATTGAACATTTACAAAGACGTCCTCAAAATTTAACGTAAAAAACATAATTATGATAGCAAGTATAGTGCATCTATTACTTATTAGTGTTATGATTATTATTATCATAAGTTATTAAATATTACATTTATTTACAGGCTTTAAATCCTACACTAATTTCTTGACAAACCAATTCGTATTAAATGATTGATAAAGGGACTTTATATGTGTGTGTGATACTGTTCATTGATATTACTTATAATTGGTATTATAATTAATGATATTATGTATTTTCATAAAAAAGTATAAGTTGATTTATATTTAAATTCGTACAAATAATTGTATTATTCACAAGAAAATAATCTAAAAAAGGTTGTATTAAATTTGTTCTATTATAAAGCAAATAGTTGTTTGACTCTCGGAAGCAAAGCAAGTTTTTGTTCATTTGAAGTAAGTTATTAGTTTTAACTATATTGTAATTGTTGGAACAATAAAACTGGTAAAACAATTTGTTTTACTTAAAAATTAATAAATAACCAAAATATCATTTTTTTTATTTTGTTGTATGGATAAGGTTTGAGAATATGAAAAATTTCCATTCAATGCCATTTATATAAATAGTCAACTTTACTTTTTTTTTTCTTACCAATTAAGTAAATTTCACAATTTTTTCTTACCCACTAAAAATCACACATATTTTCAACTCGAAATTATTTCAAATTTGGCAAATTTAGGAGACATTTTTGTGAACAAGTATATTTTGTAAAATTTATGAGTTATTTGTGTTAATTTCTTGGCAGTAAAATAAAAAAAATTTGAAATTTGAAATTTTAGATATGCAAAATTTTCAAATTTTGTAGATTTGGAAAATCTTTCAAATTCGGCAGTTGCTGCCAACGCTGTCACAGGCTAGAAATCGAGCCCGATTCAGGCTTGAATTGAACTGGGTTTCCTGGTTCAGTTAGACTAGTTCAATAGATTTTTTTTTTTTTGGGTAAATTTTCACATTTCATACAAAATTTTTGTTTTAAACAATATTTTTTTTATAAATAACATTTTTTTTTTGCTATTTTAAAATAAGAAATGGAAAGTGTTCGTAGCTAAAAATTGGTTCAAATGACCACTTTTATGTTGATCTGATCTCATTATTGTGATTGGCAATGATAGCTTGAATCAGAATGAAGTTAACACCAGTGCAACTTGGGTTATTCACGTATACATGTTTTGGATATTTTTTGAATATTTAAGAACTGCATTTTCCAAGCAATCTTGCCTATTATATGCTATTGTGGGAGGTTCATACAGATGGCGGCAACAATGAGATGAGGTTCCTCGTTGGCAAAAAGACCATTCTTTTCTCGCCTATAGAGTTCGGGTTAATCATCGGTTTGGACTTTGGGCACTTTTCGAATAAGGATCTTGTTGAGAGTACTTAATTGAGGAACACTTACTTGGACGATCGGATTGTCATTACCCTATGTCACGACCCGATTCATCGATCCGAGTACGTAACAACCTCCATACAATCGCTAGATATAAGTTCCACTAGTATAACCACGATTGTGTAAGGCTTCCCATATTTTCATCTCTCTCTCTCTCTCTCTCTATATATATATATATATAATATCTACAACCATAAAATATTTGTTATTTACAAATCAGTATTAATACATAATTCATGGATCCTTACTAAAAACCTCATATATATATATATATATATAATAATGGAGACATTAAGTATCTACAAGTCTTCTACAACTGTACTGCAAAACTAGATTTGGGGGTATGGATTCACGACCTCTTCGCAATCTATTTAATCTAAAAATATTTTTAAAAATAAAATATGAATACAACTCAGTGAATAGATGGATAATAATATTTAAAATCATAAAATATGAGTAAGGGTAACACATTTTTAATGAAATACATACAGATTTGTCACAACCATTTAAAACACTTCCTCAAATCCAATCAACATGGTAAAACAATTTCACATTTAAAAATCTAAAATTTAAACAGTTCACTAACAAGCACACAAGTAATATACACAAATTTTATTCCAAAGGGAAGTTCATGCATTACAGTCCATCCTTTAAGGTATTATTACAAAGGAAAACTCATTTATAAAGTCCATTCCTCAAAACTTTATTACAGAGGGAAGATCATTCATTAGTCCATCACTTAAGACTTGGTTTCAGAGGGAAGCTCATCCATTAGCCATCCCTCAAAACCTTGTTATAGAGGAAAGCTCACCTATATTGGTCCGATACTCAAAGCATGACATTCATATAACATCTTTTATTACACATGTCACAATTAAACACAATTCAACACACATCAATTCATCCACCTAAACATTTCAAAAACTTCCAAACACATTACATGCATTTTTACCCTTACTCATGACAATGTTAAATCCATGTTCGAAATACATTTAGTTTTCATAAATCAACCAAACAATTTATCATTCAAATATTTCTTAAAACAGTAAACAATTAAACATATAATTTATTTATTTATTTAAAAAACCTTGAAAATCAAATCCATCTATTCATTTGTTACGCTTTAAGATATCCAATTCAAGCAGTTGGCGCTGGATGCTCAAGTTGTCAATCTACAATAAATGATTCCTCATTAGGCTATAATACAAAATGTCTAATCGAATAAAATAAATGTATTATGCACCAACTTGCCACCTAAATAAACATCAATATGATTAAAATATCTATTGAATAAAATTCAAATTTAGTCTAGAGGTCTCTTTTTATGAATAAAGCACACCCTATGCTTGTGATAAACTTGCACCGCTCAAAATCGATAGTGTAGAACCTAGAAAATTCAATATTATTTAAATATATTTGATTTCGATATTAGTGAAGTATTCGGACTCAAGGAAATTTTTTTTAGTATACACATATAGTTAAATCGGCACTTAGGTAATAAAACGCTATATATACATATATAAACCTAAGTACATGATTTTATCTCTCTTTTATTTTCAAGATAGTTATAGTGATGTAAGGACTAGATTGAAAGATTTTTAAAATTGAAGGGGTTAAAGTGCAAAATTTCGATAATGATGGGGAAAAAGTGCAAATATGAAAAATATGGGGTTACAATTAAAATAATAATATTATTATATTATGGCCCAATGAGATGTATTTTTAAGTTATGTCTAAGATAATGCTAAGTTTAGCTATTATGGTTAGGAAAATCCAAATTCAAAATTTACACATTTAAGCCCAAATTAATTAATCCATAAATTAAGCCCAAATAAACCCATCTCTTTTATAAATTCTCTACTCAATATTCACCTTCCACTTGTCATAATCTTCACCCTCCATGTGTTCCATTATTAAACAATTTAAATGGCTTTTTTGATAAGGATGAATTTAGTTAAAATAATCGAAAAATGAGGTACAATACATTTGGTCATTGGATTAGGGTGAATAATCTAAGCCCTCCATTTGTAAAGTTAAATAAAATAAAATATTCAATGGTTTAAGTTTTCAAATTAAGACAAAAGAAAGACAAGAAAGGAGTAGCTACGTGGAAGCCAATTGGGGTGTTTTAATTTCCAAATTTCACTTTTGTTTAGAGAAAATAAGAAGCCATAAAGAAAAGAACTATAAAATAGAAATAAAACAAGAAGTTAAAAACATAGGCATGGGGAGGAAGCAAGGTAAAACCTTGAGTTAAGGTGGAGGAAGAAGAAAAATTGTGCAAGCAAAGGAAGAAGAAAGAGAATAGAAGAAAGAAAGAGAATAGAAGAAAGAAAGGAGAAAGAGAGATAAAGGTGGAATACTTAGGTAAAAGTGTATGAGTTCTTGGTTTTGAAATTTATATTTAATTGTTTTAAGTTAGTTGATATTTAATTTGATTTTAAGACATGAATTAAAGATGTTGTTATGTATGAATAGGTGTTATATATATATATATATATATATATATATGAATTAAGTGGAAAAGATTTGATGATGATGATGATGATGAGATGAGGTGAAGTAATGATGGTAGTGTAGGAAATGCATGTTGTGTGCAAATTTAGTGTTGGAATTTTAATGAATGTATGAATGTTGTAAACAAGAAGGAAAATGTTATGAATGAAGTATACATGCATGGGTTTGTTTTGATGTTGATGATGCAAAGTGATGAATGAGTAGAGGTGTGGAAATTAGGCATTATGTTATAAGTATGTTGTTTAGTTTTTAAATTCTATGTATTGTTTAGGTTTAATTGATGTTAAATTTATGCTAAAACATGAAATTTTAATTTATATTATATGTGAATAACATGTAAATGATGTATATGTGAGTTGATTTGGGTGATTTAGAAGTTAGAGAATGGATGAATTAGTTAAAGTAAAGATTGGTGTGTAGGCATGCATTATGGATGGATTATTGATCATGGAAGGTGAGTAGTGGTAACATTACATAAATGGCAGGGCATAAACTAAAATTTTGTAAACATAGTTGATTACATTTATCTATGACCAATTTAAATTTAAAAGGCTATAAGGTATCAAAGTGGTGATAGGCATGAAAAAGGGCAATAGAAGTGTGATTATAAAAACTGTTGACAGATTTTTGTATATGCGCATTGTGGCAAAAATGGTCGCTTAGTTAGGCGAAATGTAAGCGATCATTGTGTGCTCCCATTTGGGTGTTTTGGGGATGGAAAAATGAAGGAATTATGGGTGATAGGTCGTAGGTTTAGTGGCTGGAAAGTGTCAAAACCGTAGGGCCAAAATAGGGCATGATATTTGCTAGAAATTAAAAGCAGTGCTCGGAAAAATAAAAACTGGGTGAGTTTTAGACATCTGATTGAGGCGCCATAAAATTTTATAAAAACTAGACACATAGGAGCATAACATATCCAAAAATTAGCCCGTTTTGTGAAGAGATGAGATCGCAGAAAAATGCAAAACATGAACGTTTTGTGGAGACCATACATTGTTTTCTGGAGTCATATGTCAAAAACTTGGTGTAACTTGGTTAATCGGAGTCAAAATCCAAATCTGTAAAGTGCGGTGGAAACTAGACTCATAATGGAGTTTGTCGCCCAAACCTAGGTTGAGATATGTTGTCGATTTTGAGTGATGCACGGTTGTAGCAAGTGTAGGGTGTATACTGTGGAATGGAATGTTACTTCAAATAAATTAATTAGTTAGTGACTTAGGAAAATAATTCAGATTTGATCTAATAAATGATCTAAACATATTGAGGTCTTATTAGATGGTAAATTCTAATATAATATATATATTTATTTATTAGATAGATCTATTATATTAAATCATAACGCGAAATCGTTTAATTGTATATTGACAACCCGAACGTTTGACGTCCACGCTTTGAAGCGGACATCTTAGTGCTTAACAGGTGAGTAGATTGACATATTTCAAGTTTTAAATAAAATGATTTAAAATATTTAATTGTTTAGAAAATTGTTTGAATTATGAATGATTTACAAATTGCTTGATTTATTAATTTGTTTTATGAAAATTAAGAATTTCGATTGTATTACATGTATAAAATAAATATATAAGGAGTAATAGTAATTTTTGAAAATATGTTAGGAAATTTATAAACTGTTCTGTGGATGAGCGATTTGAAATGAAACGATGATTTGTAGATATATGATGTATATGATTAATATTGTGAAATGGATTTTATGTTGTGAATTGGTGTATCGTACTCTTGGTAGCACTTTTATATAGATGAACCTTTCTTACTCGAGGGAAGCGTAAGGGAGTGAGATAATATTTTTCGAACTTGGGTAAAAGTTCCACAGTGGCCCGATTTATGATTGGTGGACAAGGAGATCCCACTAGGCTTTAGCGGTCAGGTTGGTAGGACTGAAATATTAGGGTTGGTACATTTCTAGATAAGTTGGTGTCTTACATCGTATCTTTTATCCAGACTAATGCTAACGAGAGGACTAATAAAATTGTTTTATATATTGGTATAGAAAAACTCGTTAGTGGGTCTCGATACGTCTACCGGGGATGTCTTGGGGGATAGTTTCTTGGCAAGTCCATTTTATTTTAATTGAACATCCACAGACTTGAGATACAAAAATTGTTTCTATTTTATGTACTTATTTATGAGAGCATGAATTAAAAAAAGTATATGTAAGTTTATATTGAATTTAAACTGTATATTGTATTTGTCTGATTTAAATGATTTATTTAAAATTGTATCGTGATTTGTTATATTTTTAAGGTAAAACTTTTACTCATCTTTTAAATGTTTTCAAATTATTAATGTTCACCTATTTACTAAGTTTTGTACTTACTTTTTATTTTAAAAATACTTTCAAATTAACCTAACTGCGAGGAGGTCATCAGTCCACTCCCCAGGCATAAGTTTGGTTAAGGTTGTTGGAGATATGCCCTAGAACCAATCGTGTCATACGGTTTAGGGATATCATCCTTATGTATATATATAT
>JAXCLQ010040552.1:0-22125 GCA_035584115.1 Cedrela odorata | reverse complement strand
GGGACTCCATTCTACAAGGCGATTTGGAGACAGGCAAAAGAGTGTCTTTATGTTGAACCAGATGATGACATCCAGAAAAAAGGTGTCTTCTGGTACACAAATAAGATTTGATGATTAAACAAAGAAGCAGAATTACGGTTGGGGAGTTTGAGTTTCTTGTCGAGAATTTTCAGCTTCCCTTTCCTGGTAATATTTTGGGTTGTTCTTTTACTTTTTAGTTTAAGTTCCCTTGAATAATTTCGTTCACCCCTATGCTGGGGTTGCTTGTTGCTGGTTGCTGCTACCTGTGCTGGTTTGCTGCGACTATCTGATGTATAAAAAATGCAATGCTCTTGTATTTATGAATGAATTCTTCCACTTTGCAGTAATGTTTTTACATACAAGTTTACAGTGACAAAACTAATATGATTCAAATAAATTAAAGATATTAACAAAAATAATAAAATTGTATCAAAAGTCATGTATATTGCTCATTGAGATAAGTTTGTGTTTATAACGGGTTTTACACATAAGTTTGTAGCATCGATATAATCACAATATAAAAATGATCTCAGAATAATATTTATTGGTGGGTGGACATCGATCGGCATTGCAAACCAAAAGTCAAATCATTGCAGAAATAGCACGTGCTATTGCTGCTGCTAAACCAAACTCAATGGTATTATAAAAATTGGTACATGCTTGTGTTTTGATCATAGAATCTTAGTACATTTGCCCATGAGTTGTAATTAACTTTGCAAATAGTATTACTTTCCATTAAAAGTCTACAAAGAGAAGAATTATTAACTAAAAACATGTAACATGATTCTGGGAATTTCCCCTTTCCAGCTTCTGTCAGTTTTTTGTTTTATTTTCAGCTCATTGTATTTTAGTTGCAAAAATCCACTCCGAGATCAAATGTTATATTCTTCAAGCTAAGGAATTTCTAGCCACATTAAGCAACTATAGTTGAATTCTTTGAAGGTTTTCTTGGATCGTAATTCCAATTTTTGTGGGAAGGAGAAAACCTTGACTACTTTGAAGGATAAATAAGTAGGGTTATACTCAAAATTGAGTTGTTGGTGAGTTTTAAAAATATATTTAGAATTGAGTTATTGTGATTTTTTAAGCTTTAGAATAAAAGCATTAATGGTGAAGTATTAATGACTCATTAATATTAATAAATATTAATTAGATATATGTCAAATATTCTAATCATTTCAGTTTAAAATTAAGCAAAAATACAATAACTACACAACATGCAAACTGATTCAAACTCTCAAATATTAGAATAAAAATTATATATAGAATAATAGAATCCGTATAAAAGACCATGAATTAGCAAAGAGAATCTTTAGTCTTCAGGTTATCACCAAGAACTCGAATCTTGTTGAGTCTACCACCAAAAGATGTTACCTACCACTACACCCTCGAAAAAATGCATAGTTTGAACCACAATTTTTGTTATCTTGTTGTGATCTAGTTAGCTCTTGTTGAGCATAGAACATTCATATATCTCTGTTGAGTAAATCTTTTGACACCCTTTGAATGTTGGTTTTTGAAATTTAACTTATCAAGCTCAAGAGAGTCTATAATTCCTATTATTCAACTTTGAATTATACGTAACAAAAAATACTTTTAAGTTTACAAAGAGAATAATTAATTAGTAACCAAAATCGCAAGCGTTATGAGTAAGTGCTTCCCACAGTCCCACCTATTAATGTTAATATATATGACAAAAATTTGGAGACGTTCATAAATATATACCAATGCACACGTAATAAGAATTTCATTAAGAGAGAATACTACATTGGAGATGCCCAAAAGTTACTATGTGGTACATAATTAAGGTAATACTCTAATTTGAGGTGCTTGTGACTCTTACAAGTATATTTGAATTTGAGTTATTATGATTTTTAAGTTTTAAAAGAATAAAATCATTAATGGCCAAGTATTAACATGTGAATAATTAATAAATATCGATTATTTATCAAACGTTTTAATAATTTTAGTTTTAAAATTAAGTAAAAGACACAATATACCTACGTAAACGAATTCAATTTCTCTAATATTAGAATAAGAATTATAGAATAATAAATATCATATAAATAATATGTTTATGTTCTGCTGAATAAATAATTAGTCGTTAAGAATACAGTTGAGTTCATTTTAGTATTAATGTTGTTAAAATATACAAAGAAAATAATATTCATATATTTATATTGCTTGTATAGTATATACATCTTTATTTTTTTTAACCCTCAATTTTATAATAAGTGGAAAAAAAATATTACTTATATAAGAATTAATTATAAATTATTTGATACGAGAAAAGTGTAATATCAAAATAAATTAACTTAGCGAATTTGATATTATATATATTGAATTATTAAAAATTAAAATTTGAATATAGTAATGAAGGTACAATAGAAAACTTAAGTTAGTAAATAAAAGTATTTGATACAAAAATTTAAACTAATAAATAAAAGTGTAAAACTCAAACAATAATATTAAATTTAAACAAGTCTAAAACAGAGAGACTATACTAAAAAGATTGGTCCAAGAAGAAGATAGAAATAAATCCAAACAAATACCAATACAAAATTCATGTGGATGAGAACAAACATAGGATCTCTTAATCAAACAAATACTAATATTGTGTTAAGTTAATAAATAAGTCTATGATACCCAAATTAAATGAATGTTGGTGTAATTGCGGAAATATAATAAATAACAAGATTGATAACGCATAAAATAAATTAAACGACACATAAATTACAATAATTTAACTTCAATTGCGCTTCGTCCAGAAAAATAAATCTTGTAACTAGTTAACACATTTTACAATAGTACAAATATCGATAATTTAATGTCACGTTAGTAACCCTATTGTATTTTTAACCACTCTTCTTACAATAGATCAAATATCAACAATTCAATGTCATATTAGTAACCCTATTGTGTTTTTAAACCACTTTTCTTACGTCTCTAAAAGAGATCACCATCGTATAACCCTTCACATCTCTTATACTCTCATAGTTTAAAATAATTATTTAGCTCCCTATATATAGGTATGATATAATTTGTTTCTTCTAAACCTTGTAGTGCTTTCTCCTTATTTAACTTCAACTATTCCTTAGGTAAGTTAAATACTTTCTTAATTTAACTTGATTTTTCTTTGAATAAGTTAGTTTTTTAGAAAACTAATAATAATAAATAGGATAGGAAACTCCTTTTAAATAAGGATAACAAACCATTTTTTAAAAAAGGAGTCATAATTTCCAACAGCGAAATCCTCTTGTTTCTTAGTACTCAAACATTTTAATTTAGGTTTTCTAGACTTATTCTAAGTTAACATTTGTCTAATAAAAAAAAAAAAAACTTAAGTAATTAATAACACAAACAGTAATATAAATATTTCACACTAAGGACAACCCATTTAACCATTTTATTCTAAGGTAAGACATGAACCAAGATGGATGTAATTAGAATTAGTAAGGGTGCACTTATCCATTACTTAAGCTTTTGGTTCGGAGAAAGCCCAACTGATCTTTTCACTTATTGGGCTTGAAATTGATCCATATCTAATGTGCATCAACAAATTAAATCTTTAAATTAGGATTTTAATTAGACAAATATATATATATATATATATATAATTATTTTAAATAAAAAATAAATATTAAAAAATGAAATGCAGCTGCAAATGCGCAGGTTAGCAAAGGATAATTGGGTCCAGCTAAGATGCAACTACTAGTCGTGCATAGCAACTGCCAAAACTTGGAATCACGTCAGCCAGTGGGTCCCTGTTACATGAAAATCAGTTAGGGACAAGGGAACTCATTGTTATTTTGCCACGTGGCATCAATTTATGTACTGTGTTTTTTTTTTTTTTTTTTAATCTTATCGTTCGTATTGTACGGTATGTGTGGGCCGGCCCATCCAGCCGGCACGCGTCTTGTGTGATCTGCTGCTCGTGCTCATGACGTTAGCACGTTACGAATTACGAAAATGATAAACCGGATCCCTCATTGTTTTCTTTTTCACAAAAGGGGAAATAGTTTTCCATTTAGAACAAATAGGTCCCTAAATCTCCACTAAAATTATAAAATAACCCTTGTAATATTGAATTTTGACCGGTATAATATCGGGGTATGTAATTTAATATTAAATTCTATTCAATAAATAATAAATATAATAATAATGTTGAAGGTACTTGTTAGCAATTAATAAAGGTGATAATTTTTTACATCATCATCCAACCTGATACAAAATTACAGATTTAAATTAAGATAAAATAACACGATTTAATTAATAATTGTGTTGAATTAGAATTTAGAGTTCTCGACATGTGAACTCATTTATGATAAGATTAATTATTTGAGAAATCATATTGTGCTAACTCATTTATGATTTTATAAATTTATTTTTTATTTATTTATTTTTAAAATATATTTAGAATAAAAAAATATTAATATTTAAAAAATATTTTTATAAATATTATAAAAATATAAATAAAAAATATTAAATAAATGATACGATTATAATTCGTCTAATCTTTTAATAATTGTGTTAGATTAGGATTTTTACTTCTTGACACGATTATTAAATTATTAAGATTGGTCTCTTCTAACACAGCACGAATACAATACAATAATTCAAATTGTTATCTCTAGTGGTTAGGGATTTATATATTATAAATGAACATACTATGTTCTTATTTGTACATATATAAAACCTTAGGGGTCCGTATACAATTGTCTCATTACTGAATCTTCAAATCCGTCTGATCAAATATGTGAGTCACCTTCACGTGCAAATTTGACGGTTAATATAGTGTTTCAGAGATGATTTCACAAGCTGTATCGTACGCGTTTATATTAATGTTCCCCTGCGGTGCAGCCGGCTATCATATCATGCTCTCTACCCCAACATTTTTGCTTTATTCTCTTCAATACTTAAATTAAAATTTATTATTTTCTTCTAATTTAACATAATTAAATTATTCAAAATTTATATTTTAAAATTACAAACATCTATATAAACTTATTTTTATTTCATAATTTTTGTAAAATAATATCATTTAACTCAAATACATAAGTGAATGGGTAATCGGGAAACATTAATTAATTATTAAATAAAAATAAATATTTATTTAAAAAATTAATCATTTTCATTTTAAAATTAAATTAAAATATATGAGAATTATAAACATATCCTCTCTCAATTTCATAAATGTATATTCTCTATTTATGTTGTCCAAATAGAAAATGAGGTGGATAAGATATGCTTAAGCCGGTTTAAAACTCTTAGTCTTTGTTTTTGTTATAAAATTTGATTAAAAATAATAATAATGAGCTGTATTAATTAATCTATAATTAATTCTTAATTAAAAATTAATTACCAAAGTGTTTGGAGACTATGATTGTTGGGTTTTCATGGAAAGCTCTATCAGTAAATAATGACACTCACATTAAAGGATGAAAGCACAAAAACAAATGAGAACATTCAAAAGTAATTATCTAATAAATAACTAATTAAAGTCAGTAAGATACCACAATAACAATTCATTATTAATAATAATTATTAATTTTTATTGTTGATTCTTTAATTATTTGTACCGGCTACTTGTGAATGTTTGAAATTATCCTACAGCTAGATGTGAATGTAATGAGTTGACATGGTAAACATTCATGCATGCATGCATGCAACAAAAACATCACTTTTGCTTTCTACCATTTCAAAATTTCGGTTAGGGTTATGTAATAACTTTTTTCTAGAATCACTTTTAGTACTTATTAAATAAAAAGAGAAAAGAGAATATTTAAAAATAGAAAATATTAGTAACTCTTAATATTTATTTTCGTTCAATCCTAACTCTTAATAGATTTTGAATCTAATGATTCAAAATTGATGTAAAAATTTATGTAATGTTAAAAGACTGTTAATCCTATCCCGTGTATATATGTGTGTATGTATATATATATATATATATAATAATTAATTAATATTGAGATGCATAATGTAAAAAATTAGGATTTTAATTATTGATCAAATTAATTAACCATAAGGGTTAGTGACAATCTTTAGTTATTATGCTATTCATTTGGTTGTAGGTTTGAAATGGGGATATAAGGTTTATGTGAGCCATGACATTTGGTTGTCTTCCAACCACGCGCATTCTTTGCAATGATAAATAAGCATATATTGGAATCTCTCATGAACAAATATAGGTTGTATTTTAATGACCAAAATGCCCTTCTTTTGTAAGGATATGAACTCAAATTTCTGTGTTCATTTTATGAATTTGCTTATTGAATATGATACAATTTTTTTTAATTATTAACTTAGTAATGTATCAATTATCGGCAAATCATAAATATATCAGCGATGATGTTCGAATAAAGCGACTCCTTTGTAAAATTAATTTTATTTTTATGTACAATAAATCGTGTGTAATTTAACTACTAAATCAACAAATTTTTTTAATCACTAACTTAATTATGTATTTATTATCGATAAATAGTAACTATAATAGCGATGTTTGAATAAAAAGACCTTTTTACAAAAATTAAAATTTTAATAAATTGCTATAATTTAACAATTAATCGAAAAAGATTAATTCAACTTATTAATAACTTGCATTTCTACAACATTTTTCTATGAAATATTAGTAAACAAAAATGAACAAATTGAAATAATCGAGGACCACAAAAAAGAATATATGCAAGTTGTCATTGCAAGTAAGCAAAAATTATCATAAATTAGGTTAAACAAAACTAGGGTTTTTCGTGCCATTTTACAAGTGGGAAATATAAGAAATAATATGTTGCATATCTTCTTCCCTCTCTTATCACTAATTGTATATGAAATATACCCAAAACATATAAAATATATTATAAGCTAATCCAATTTGGTAATTGAGGAACTGCTCATTTCTATTGCTTAATTGACTACTTGCATTTAAGCGGACAAGGTTTGTTTAATATTTGTTCTCAAATAGACAGTTTGTTTGTTTTCAAATTTTTCTTATTTGTCTTTCCATTAAACAAAATTTTCTTGTCACTTTCTTCTTCCCTATTTAAGTACTTGCTTCTCTGCTTTCTAAACAAATTCACCTACTCCCCTCACCTCTTTCTCTCTTTTCTCTCAATCAAAAGCACTTCTCAGAAGCACTGTCCATGGAGGATATTATCAAGAAACAAACTTATATCCCACATTCAACACCTTCACCACTAGCCATGCATAAGAATTCACAAACAATTTCCAAAACAAAGCCAAAGATTCGTATCATTCACATATTTGCTCCAGAAATCATCAAAACCGACGTCGAAAACTTTCGAGAGTTGGTGCAAAGACTCACAGGAAAACCAACTGATCAACATAATCAAAAGAATTGCAGGAAGAAGCTGAGAAACCCTAGAAGAGAAGAAAAGGCGAGAATCACTTCGGATGTACATGAAATGCCGGTTATGTCCGAGAAAGTTGAACTGAGAAGCACTTTTCTTGGATTGGAAACAAGAGATCAGAAAGTTAAAGAAGAAGAAGAAGAAGAACAACAACAACAACAAATCTTGTGGAATGGAACAAATTCTGGTGGATTCTTAAATGGGTTTGCAGATTTTGAAGGTTTCATTCAAGAACTTGGTGAATTTCCATTACTTCCTATGGATTCTTCTCACCCCTTGCATGGTTTTGAAGGAACTCAATATGCATAATATAAGAAAATTAACTCTTAATTTCCTTTTTGATTTTTATTTTCTGGGTTCTTTATATATGACTGTTTGATTGTTAAGATTATAATTATTTTGTTGAGTTTATAGATGGTTAATTAACTTAATTAATTATATTTATTTATGTTTGATATGTTGTTAATTGCTCCATTTGGATGTAACTCAAGCAAACTGAGACTATTATATTAATTAATTCTTCTTCTTTTTTTAATTATTTTTGTTTAATTTTACATAGATTGTTGTCTATTTTCATTTGGCTATGGCAATGACTCTTGTCTTCTCTCCTCTCTCTTTGAGAAGATGAATATTTTGTTTGGTTTGCCAACATGATCGTGCAAAACTATACTATATATTCATGATTTAATAATTGAATTTCTTTTCTTGCAAGAATTATTATACTTCACAATAAATATTTTAATTTATTACAGCAAGTCTAAGTCGCCCCCCACTAATCTTATTACATAGAGCCAACATGTTCATTGGTTTCACCAATTTCATATTCATGATTGGTTTCAAATGTTTGATATTATAGGTTTTTTTTTTTTCATATGTGAAGTTAGATCACATTTTTTATAATAAAAGATTAATAACAATTCAGAGTACAAGATTACGGATACAATGAACATGAGCCGTCATCTCAACAACTCGCATATAAAATAAGAGTAAAAGTTAAGAAAATAAATAAATAAATTAGTACAAATTCAAACAAACACTAAGAGAATCGATAAATAAATAAATTTACAATCTTTAAAGTTAAAAATTTTAATATTACAATTTATAATCTTTACTAATCAACGGCTCACAATTACTTTCACAAAAATTACAAGAAATTGTTAATTGCATATTATGCATAAAAGTAAGATAATTTTACCGACGAGAAGGGATATTATTTTTGGAATACACTGAATGATTAGTTCTCTTAATATATGATTCTTAGCATGTGGTAGGAGTGACTAATTTTATTAATATTATGTCATTTTCCCCATTTAATAAAATATGGGAAATGAATTTTGGGTAATATTAAAAAGTTACTTAATAAATGATTCACTAAAAAGGGGTCCACAAGATCCTTATCGATTATATTGGTACTCATCTCCATTTGCATAATAATAATGTACAAAGTTACACAAAAAAATAATAAAAATAAACAAATAAATGGTTTGCTTTGTGTGCTAGACACACAGAAACATGGTTGGAATGACATCTTTGATCTTGACACATTAGTTTGATATAGCAAAATACTTGAATTAATGAATTAAAAAAAATTATTAGACCATAATTTCCTGTAATCCCAATTAAGGAATGATTAATTATTAATAAACATGAGATATTAAAAGAATTAATGAATTAAAAAAAATTATTAGACCATAATATTAATCATGTTGGATTCTAAGTTTGTGTAGAGATAAGGGTTAGCATAAATGAATAAAAAAAATTGACTTAGCACAGACCAGACTGAAGTCAACATTTTCGGGAAACTTAATTTGCAAATTGGAATATTAATTACTTGAACGTTAAGTAGAATAGTTACAGAATAGAAATCTCAACAGGATGATAGAAGAAATTGAACCAACACCCGTGAGAGACAATAATATGTTTTGTTTATGCGGCAAATGAACAACTTAGGATAAGATCAACAATCTCTGACATTACACAAATTTTTATATTAATTAATAATCCATTTTATTCATGCTGTCACTGTTTAATTTGACAGCCAATCAATTGATAATAAGACTCTTTTCATAGTAAAACCTAAGGAAGCCTAAAAAGTACAGAAACTATTCAAAATATGCATAGAAATGAGATGGATATGTCCATCCCATCTAAAACTCAACTCTTTCCTTGTCATATCTAAAACTCAACTCTTTCCGCACTAGAAAAAGTCAACCGGGAATCCTAACCAGCAAATGAAAGAGAATTCTTTAATGGTTGTCTAATACAATGACCAAAAAAGAAATCTCAGAACATAGAATTTGCCTTTCACGAGGAGACACTAATGACCAAATGGCATGACAGATGAGAACATAATTGTCAAGCACAAGCAGTATTGTTGCAATATGGTCACATAGGTTCATATTTCACACTAACTTCTAATTAAATATTGTTTCCTATTGTCATTGCAGCAAAAGTCAATAATTATTTACAAATAAAATTTCCTTAAAAGACAGTCACTCAGCAAAATAAAGTAAATGAATAATGCAAATTGCAGATCAGGCGTTTGTGAATTGTGGATGGTCAAACAATGCCCACACAACTAGAAAGCACGCCTATAGAACAACCATGGGAACTCACCTCAGTCAATTCAATTCAGGTCACCGACAATTTAAAAGTTTACCATTTATTTGGTGATGAAGAATTCTTCCTAGTCAATCGATCATTTGAAACAGACGATAAAATAAATGTCAAAGTAGTACTGGAACAAAACATATCTCAGGGAGAGATGAAATGAAAACTCAATTATGCATTGTAAAATATATTGAGTTTAAAAATATATATGTTTATTGACTTTTCATATGCATAAGAGAGTCTCTAATTCTCATACTCAATGAGAGGTTCTGCGACAGAAGATGAGGATGCATCCAATCTTGTAAGAACTTCAGGTACTCCGGTCGTATCCCTTATTATCTGTGTCAAAACCAATATTAAGATTTAGCATACAATATCATTTACTAGCGACATAATTTGATATCAGTAATTAAAAAGTTAAGAGCAACTATTACCATTACATTTCATAACCACAATCCAAAACTAATAGATGCGACCAAAGCTAGTTGGCCTCTTTATCAATATCATTCGAGGGATTTATTATCTACAAAGAACAAAAAGTTCTGTTCATCTATTAAAGAAAATACTGGCACCTGAATATCATTGAGGAATGCTATCCAAAGCAGAGGAAAATTATCTGTCAGAAGTTTATTATTATTGACTACTGCGAATTGTATTACATTACAACGGATTTAAAAAAAAAATAAAAAGTAAAAATTTGTTCTTTTTCAAATGCGGATGTCATTACAAAGGATTTTTTTTTTTAAATGTATTTGTTCTTTTTCAAATACGGATATCTTACAGCAACAGGGCTAGTGGAAATTGCAACAGCATCAATTATAACACTACAAGAGTTGCAAGAGCTTTGCCATTAAGATCTAAATACTTGAATTTCACATAAATGCACTGCTTCAACTCTTCAACAGAGTAGGTTAAGGATAATGAACAAATTTTTTGGACCTAACATGAACGCTAGGAACGAAAACCCAGTAAGAGGGTGGTAAGGTTATTACTAAACACCAACTACTTCTATCAAAATTTACTGGAGACTGAGAGTCTTCTTTATCTTTACTGTTGCAACTTGGCAAGTAACAAGGCATAAAAAAAAATGATAAGTGATGGAACTAAAGTGAAGAGATGATAAGGTTAACTTATACACTATACAAGAAGCAAATAAAGGTGGGAAGGAAAAGGATAATAGAACATAGATGCCAATAGATGGATGTAGAGTCAAAATACTCAAAAGTAACGATTTACTTGTGCCAAGATAACAAATCCACTTTTCTTTTGGACAGGCTCCAGTTTATGGAATAATTAGTGCCATCAAATAGGTGGAAAATTAATATGACAATTTCATATTCAGATGGTGGCCAAATGAACCTGAAATGGCCATTTTGGACCTCCAATCATATACCAGATTTATTTGCAGTCATCACCAATGAAAACAAACAATTCAATGTAGTGATCATTATGTTTATGACCTTGTCTACTTCTACTGAGACATCATCAAGATGAACTTTGTAGATATGAAGCACATAAAATCAGAAAGTAAGTGATCAACTTACAAGTATCTCTTCATCAAGATAAGAAATCATGAACAATCTCTGGAAAGTTCCACCTGAAGGAGTAAAAGAGTAGAACTCAAAATAGATTCATTAAAGGCGACATACACATATGTAAACAAATACATGTAACAAGAGAATGATCGGATCTCATACAACAATGTATTGTTAAATTTGTTACAGTTTTCTACTTAGAGCCAGTAAAATTAAATAGAGATGCATGCAAGTGTGTACATACAAGTGAACTCATGTCAGCAATTTAAAACTCCCAAACTTAGATCTCAACCAAAAGAATCAATTTGTGAGTTATAGATCCAGATCTTACACATTAAGATGTTACTATCAGTTAATCAATCGTTAGACCACAACTATTGCATAGGAAAACGAAAATTCCAAAGATGAAGATCATGGTAAATGGTTAACTTGAGTCATAAAGCAAGATTAGACTTGTCTAGCATATAACTGTAAATAGAGAATAGCAAAGCTGTCTTCCACGCTTGAGATTCAAATTCCCAAGAGGTATATAATTTCAAAAAATAAATTTAAATAATAAGATCCTGTTCTTAGGATGAAGCATCATCTGTAACACTCTAGAAAACACTTTTAACAAGATGAATAAAAACTCACATTTCAAGGGTACTTTTAAGTTTATAACCATTTCCTTTCAAAAGTACCATCCAAATGTAAACCAATTACAAAAACTGGGCAGGAAAAATTTTCTTACGACAATAATGACAATATGTTAGTCAAACAAAGGTAACATGTTGGAAACTTGACTACGGCAGATATAGAAGATGAGAATAGTGGATTGGAAAATATGAGTCCATATATTTGTAGAGGCCTCCAGGCCAAAAGTATTCAGATAATCAATCAAAGTCATTATTAAACTCACAGAGGCCACTAATTACATTCATAACAAGATTCTATATAATGTAAAAAACAATTCCAGATGAACACTGCAACTGTCAAACAATAACCAGTGTTCCAGAGTCTGATAAGTTTCCATAAGGAGACATCTGCAGATGCAGACACACAATAGCACCCACAAAAATAGCAAGGGAATAGAATACTGACATGAGATGAGATTAACATTTCTGAAAACAAGAGTCGAGCTAGATTTCAATGTAGTAATCTCCACTGATGATTCAAATAAAGCAAGCAGTACTTACTAAACTATAACAAACTACCTAGCACTCCTCTGAACAAATTTATTCAAAGGATTGACAAGTCAACTGATTTTTACTTGATCAAGAGAGGAAAAGTAAATTAAAGATTATGAAATGCTTACTAAGAGGAACTCTCAGCCCACTGGCCACTGCATCCCTAATAGGAACAGGAAGCTGCTGCATTGTCGTAACTGCCTGACTAAAAGCACCTTTTAACTGCTCCGGCACTGTTTCTTCAATAACTGTTGGTGATTCAAGAATCCCTTCAACATATTCTTCTTTCATTCTAAGTGGTCCCTCAACAGAGAGATTGGCAGAGAGAACAAATCTACTTTCTATCTGAATTGACATCTCGTCATTAAACAGAACAAGCTATCAGGAAAAAATCTTATCTTACAGACAATAGATGGGAAGCAGAAGTTGAAATATAACAGCAGCATCCTTAACAGAGATAATTTTTATTAAACAAAACAAAAAAAATAGCAAAAACAAAAGTATCAAACTTGGAAACGGCTTTCAAAATGAGAGTACTCACATCCTAACCAAAGCTAAATTTTACATCATCTTAAGATACATGAATTGGATAGCAATTTGAATCCAAAAATCTTAAGCTAATGTGTCATAGAGTAATCTCTTGTATATAAATGTATCACTTTTTTATTCACCTGTAAGCCCAAAATCTTAAGCCACTTCTATATAAGTTCAGTCCTTCAATTGTGCATACCCGGCAATCTCTCCTTCATGTGGTACCAGTAGTCAGGAAGTCCCTACATCAAGACTTATGCACGACCTTGAACACCAACTTGGGCCCAAAACCTTAAAAACCATCAGTCAATGGCCAACTGCTTGTATATAAATCATTCACTGATCTTTGTTTTCTTACACGCGCATATCCAACAGATTTTAGTAATTGTTCCTTACATCCAAAGTACATTTGTCCAATCATCCACATTTTGAAAATAATAAATTCTACAAAGAGAAATTACCGAGTTCAGAAATTTGAAATTTGCTGTAACATTTGCCTTTCCGTCCTTAATCACTACATCCATTTTTGACAAATTTGCCAATGTTGACGGAAATCTCCTGCAACAACACAATGATTATACCAACAAGATTAGCCGTTAGTTAATTCAATCAAACTCAAAATATTGACACAAGCACATGTTAAGTTCATGATAAGTTTCATTGACATTAAGCAATCAAAAAAATCCTACTAAATTACTCACTGAAACATAACTTTAGCAGCAAACAAGCCAGGGTTGCTGGACCCAAACCACTCAAAATTCCATTGACCTTCAAGAAATGGAGACCTGCAAAAAGCTATATGAACAAATAAAAGTCTCGTACCAAAAGAAAAAAAAAAAGCGCACACACACAAATTACTTAGTTTTGATACCACCTACGTTGTTGGCCTCGGCGTCGGATTTAACCTCTCAAGACTAGTTATCCTTTCATTCACATCAATCCGCTGCATATCCGTCGTTGTTCCAGTCACTAACGCCTCAAAACCCCCAGCATCCTTAAACTAAATCAATTTCTCCACACAATCAGTCAGCTAGCAAACAGTTTCAGCAAGAAAATTCCTAAAACACAATATCAAAAATTACTAATAACTAGACAGTAATTTCTTCTCTTTTTTTCAGATCGTTTAATAAAAACTCACGGCGAGAAGAAGCGATTCTTTGGCGGAGAGTCTCTCCATCTCTTTGGCGTAGGTGGCGGGAGCTCCCTGCACGGCTTGCTGTACCATTGCTCGGCACCGCAAATTCCGTCGGATTCGGCGGTCGTTCGACGGCGACTTGGTTAGAGTAACCATTGAAGTAGTATTGAGCGAAGAAGAATGGGAGAAAATGGAGCGAATTGCAGAAATTGCGGACACTGAGGCCTGTAACGAAGCGGAAGCCATTGAAACAGAGAAATTTTGGTAGAAGAAGAGAGGAGTGTTTTGCTTGCGTGAGGAATTATTATTATTTATTGTTTCAAAAAATAGAAAACAGAAATCACGTTGACTGCGTTCGTCATCACCACCTTGATAAGAATAAACGATAATAACATGCAGATCCCTGTATTGGTAAATTATAAAACTAAGAACATAGTTTGTTTACTATTATCAAATAGGTCCTCTTACCGTACGACAATGACTAAATTACTCTTAATAATATTGAACTATGTAAACCATATTGAAGGGTATTTAAGTGATATCCAATCCTACATTACCTTTGATTGTCAAATAAATACATAAATAAATAATAATAATAATTATTATTATTTTAAAGACTGAAAGGCATCGAAGACAAGATTTTGTGTTTGAGATGCACGCGCTTCACCCCTTGAGCAACGCATATAGGCAGAAAGCGAGTGACGAGTAGCGATCAAGCAAAGAAAGAACTCTAATTTCCCTCTCTTTTTTCTTGTTCCCGCCACAGAAGCCATGGAAACCGACGGAGAAGAAAGTCTTCTTCAAAGAAAGCAATCTACTTATCTCTCCTTGGTAACTTATGTCTCTTTCCTTCACTCGATTTTTCGTTCACGTATTCCACTGCTTCTCTGATTTGATAACATTTTTTTAATTTTTTAATTTTTTTTATGGAGTTAAATTTGTAAATTTTGTTGTTATTGTTAGCAGGACGAGACTTTTGAAATACAGAAGGAAACATATGGGGGTCAACAATACAGCCAAATTTACTTCGCTCGTTTACACTTGATGAGAACACTGCTTTATTCTCTTGTTCCCAATTGGAAACCCCATTTGCCAAGTACTTGAATTTTTTTGTACACTGGTTATAAATTAGTGCTAGTTTCTAGATTTTTGAAACAATTTGGTATCTGGGTTATGTTTGGTTTGCTTTATCAGATTTATTTTGTATACTGGTACCTGTTCTATGTTGATTTGTTTTGAAACAATTGTTAGTACTTGAGAATTTGTTTACACTTTTTTCGTTTTTGTGGGGAATTTATTTTTACTTCTGCTGGTAGCTGTTTATGTGAGATGGAATTTGTGATTTTATTTCTTTTTAAGTATTTAGGGTTTAGGGTTCTGCATGCCGAGGTTGTCTGGGTTGTTTATAATGTAATGTCTGATTAATTTGGGAAACTTAGACTTCCGGGCGTCATTTATTTACGAGCAAACGTGATCATCGTTATTTATGCATGAATGCAACATTTTGAGCACGTTGAAGTTTGCTTGATTTGATATCAACTGATGCTAATTACTGCATTAGTGTTTGGGCTTCCTGTGGGTGGTTTTTCTTTAGATTTTAAGGGTTTTTCTTTTTTTTTTAATATTTTGTTATGGTGGTGCTTTTGAAAGAAATAGAAATGATGGTGTTTAATTGGTTATAAATTTGTAGAATTTTGACTAATGTTAATGTACAATAAAGTTTTGAGCATCAGCTGGTAAATTACTTACCATGCTTACTTATTTTTCAGTCTGTACAATATTGGGACTTGAGGAAGGCAAGGAATGCATCATTGTTGGAACTGTGTACAAGCACATGAAACTCAAACCTTCAATTCTTGAAGAGTACTCCAAGGAGGTATGACGACCATAAGTAAATGGGTTTCGTCATTATTGTTTCATAGTTTTGTTTATTGAAATTGAGAAAAAAAAAACTTTTTAAGTTTTTACATCTTTTATTTTGAAATTTACAGAGATCTGTAACCCCACTTGTAAAGCCTCATAACTTTATGCATCCAGATGATCAGTTGGTTTTGGAGGATGACAGTGGAAGAGTCAAACTTGGTGGAACTGAACTTTTGCCTTGGGCATATGTAACAGGTCTGTGTACTGAGCAATTTGTCAAATTTGGTTTCTTCCCTTCAAAATGTTTTTAGAGATCGGAAAAAAAGCTTGCCAAGTTTTTCTTCTCTCCATGTCTCCATCTCTCAAAATCATAGTTCGATTTTCCTAAAACGTAATTGACTTAGTGACCCTACATTTCTGACATTATGAGAGTGTATTGGCAATTGGACAAACAACTTTTATTTTCAAATTTGGTTGTTTCTCTGGAAATGCAAATTGTGGAAGTTAATAATCATTAAATGTCATCTGTATGACGGACGCTGTTGTTGCGTTGACATGATACATTTTATAGGCATTGTTGTTGCTTTACATGGGAAGGAAACTGGTGCTGGCGATTTCTTGGTTCAAGATATTTTAGAAGCTGGGTTAGCACCGCAGATTGAGTTGCCACTTAAATCAAGTATGTTAGGAATTATCTCTCGCCTGTTTTTTCAATTTGATTTTTCCACCTTGCAGTATAATGTATAATCAGACCCCTTGTTTCTTGGTCCTCACTGTTTTAATCTTGACATTTACCTTGTAAAACTAGCTCCAAATATGTTTGTTGTCTTGCATTTCAAACTCCCATGCTTCCGGAAACTAGGTCTGAGACTAATTATAGCACAGAACAAATTTGTTCAGCAATTCGTTGGTTGGACTTTTGTATGTAGATATTTATATTCAATTTGGCTTGTGCATATATGATAGAGATTTTTGATGTATTTTATGTACTAAAATTGAATCTGTTAACCTGGCTCATCTGTATATATAAGCATTACCTCAAAGTGGTATGATATTGATTTGCTCAGGAGAAGACAAGTATGTAGTTCTTGTGTCGGGATTGAATGTCGGCAGTAGCACATCTAACCCGCTCCAGTTTCAGCTTCTTGTTGATCATATAACAGGGCATTTGGGAGATGAGAAGGTTTTCGCAGTTTCTTCACTTTGCTGCTTATATGTGTCAATATGTTCCATCTTGCTAACTTAAGACATCTACTGAGCAGGAACAAGGTATCGCGGCGCAGATAGTTCATGTCTTAATTGCAGGAAACTCTGTTGAAATTCCTTGGGGGCTTCTTAATGGACAGGTTCTGAATTTATAAATCCTTTTACGATCTCCTTTGTAATTTTTTTTGTATGTATATGTTATTTTTAATTAAGCCTTACATTTGTTTCTTAAATTATCCATGAGTGAGATGCATCATCTTGCCATTCTGTTTAACCTACTCATGACACTAAACATCTCATTGACAATCACTTTTTGCAGAATTTGGCTTCAAAGGATCAATCAAGGCTTTTCGAGCCAATTAAAGAGCTAGATATTTTGTTGACTCAGGTTGTCATCATTAGTTTGATGAGTTGCGTTAAGTTAACCGCTATTTTTCTGCTTATCATGTAGTTGGGTTGCTTAATGCTTATTTACTTATTTTTAGATCGCCGCAGGGGTGCCTTTGGATATCATGCCTGGACCTAATGATCCGGCAAACTTTTCTTTACCTCAGCAGGTTTTTTAAAGATATTGAAAGCATATGTTCCTCATAATTTCAATGCATATTATTTAATTTGTTTCTAATGTCCTTTTTCTTTCAGCCTTTGAACAGATGCCTTTTCCCCGGGTCTGCGGCTTATAACACTTTTAGGTCTTGTACTAATCCTCACTGCTTTGAGCTCGACAATGTTAGGTAATATATTATTGTGTTAGTATCCTGTGACTGTCTCCAAAATTAAATCTATACTGACAATGCCATCCTCTGGATTTCCAGATTTCTTGGAACATCAGGTCAGAACATAGACGATCTTCAGAAATATTCAGAGGCGAAAGATCAGCTTGAATTTATGGAAAGAACATTAAGGTGGAGGCATCTTGCACCAACAGCACCAAATACTCTCGGTAAAAATAATAGTTTCTGGTTTCTTTTTCTGTTGTAATTTGTCTGGTTGTTCCTTTTTATCATTTCATTTCATGAGTTTGTGTTTGATTTTTACTGCTATCATTGTCTTTAGGATGTTACCCTTTCACGGATAGGGATCCTTTCTTGATTGAGAGCTGTCCTCATATTTACTTCGTTGGTAATCAGCGTAAATTTGAAACCCGCATGCTCAAGGGTATCTTCTCATACACTCATAACCTACTGACTGAAATATATATTGCTTTTCATGCAGAATTTTTTATTGTATTATTTTTTTAGTAAGTTGAAACAGTAACTTATGTGTAGGGTTGGAAGGGCAATTAGTAAGACTGATTTGTATTCCTAAATTTAGCGAGACTGGAGTTGCTGCAGTGGTAAGCTTTTTTATCTTTTCAAGAATCTGGTGGTTGATGTGAATTGTCTAAAAGATGTTTTTCGTTTTCTTTTTCCTCTTTTTGGACAATATTCGCGCCTTTTCCCACTTAAATTTGCTTTTTTTCCTCGTGTGTAGGTTAACCTGAGAAATCTGGAGTGCCACAATCTCAGTTTCGGTACTCAATTCAACTCATAATGGCTTTTACCTGCGGCTACCTAATGACCATCCTGTGGAAATGCTCGGGCATTCAAGTGGAACGCAAGACACTAAATTCAGGCAAAACCTAACATTTGACTGTATAATTTTTGTATCTACGAGTTATATTGTTTGTGTATTTTTCATTCTAATCTTTTATATAGGTACATTCTCGGGTAATTTAGCACAGGTGTAGCGGGGCTTAACTTTTGTCATGGGAATTTCGTAAAAGAGTGTTTGAAATTGTGGTTTCCATGGTTAAAATTAAAAGCTTTGATATCTGCTGATAAAATCCGAGAACAGAGCACTCTGCATAAGTTGAATGGATAGTTCAAGTTACATGGATTATCTGTAGTTGCTGCTTTGGAAAAAAATGCTTCGTTACAAAAGTGAATAATTTTATAAAAGATGGTTATTTGAGATAATGAAGATAAAGTGCTTCTTGTTAATTAACCTACAAATCCCATTTGGATAACAATCACTTTTCCATTTCCACCCAAAAGTGCTTACAAAAAAAGCTGTTTTCCAACATAAGAACCATTTGCATTCCATTCTAGTAATACAATTAATTTATTACGTAATTACCCAATCTTCAACATAAGCAAGATCCCGTTTTTCTGCCAACACAAACTGCCAGTTCACAGCAATACAGCACTGACCAATTATTCTCTTACACTAACTCACATGCCGTAACTTACATATCCAACGGCTATATTTATAAATCTTCCAACGGTCCAATTTCATGATAATTCTGTCACAACCCAACAAAAATGGCGCCCTGCATATAAATTTCTCGTACAAACGTCTCTTTCCCTCTTCACCCCGATCTCTCTCTCTCTCCCTCTCTCTCTCTCTCTCTCTATTCTCCGACATGGATTCTTCAAATTCTACTGCTACAGTTCAGCACGTCAACAAGAAGTCTTCGGACGAGTTGCTCAGGAAATTCGCTGATGAAAACGCAGAAGATAGAAAAGAACTGAGGCTTGCGAAAAGGCGAAAACGAAGCAGAAGCAGCAGGAGAATAACAAGAAGAGAAGGTGAGTACTGTGAGAGTCCTTTGAATAATGGAAGCTTAGTGGAGAGAAAATGGCTTCTTCCTCCAGCGGCGACGAGGCGGTCGGCATTGCTCTGGCAACTTGGGATTGGGCGGTCGCAGCTTAAAGCTAGAGATGTCAGAAATAAATCCCTGTTTGGCACCATTGAAAAGGTCAGATTTTAAGCAGGAATTACTTTTTTTTTTTTTAATTGGGTACTAATTTGTACAATTAAAAAAATTTCATCAATGATACCTAAATTTTAGGATTTTTTATTGCTATCATAATGTGTAGGATAATAACATTTGAGTCCCTAAAATCTTATATTTTGACAAATAAAGAATTATATTCATGGATTTTCTTTTTTGGGTGTCTGCAGACATGGCGTAAAACTGTAGAAGGAGCTTCGAGAGTTTTCATGGAGAAGCATTATAATCGACATAAGCGTCTGATAAACGACGTCGTTTAGCTCATACCTTTTTTTATTTTTTTAACCTTTAAATTCCTAGCTTATACTTTGTATATTTATTGGCATCAAATTTTAATTATTTGTATTATTTAAATTTATGATTATAACATTGTTTTGTGTATGTGCTAGGAATAAATAAATCAAAGCTCCAAATCTTTCTCCTTCTTCAATGCACAACAATCTCATGGCCACATTACATGAACACATGACCATTTTCTTTTTAACTTACAATAATATTATGCAATCAAATAATAAATAAATTTAAATAACTTAATATTATTAAATATTAATTTTTAATTTTGATCGTGTCATTATTAAAAATTACAATATATCATAATATCTAACACGAAAATATTGAAATATTATTTGTAAAAAACATATTTTAAATAAGACGATTTTATTGTATTATCGCACAATTATATATAAATATATATATAAATCATCCTAACATATATATTAGGATGATTTAAGACTTAAAAATTGGATGTAAGATAACAAAAGTCTAAAGCAAATCTACTGCAATAATTGAAAAACATGTAACTCCAAATAAGTCGATGAAAAAAAAGAAAGGCAGCACAACACAACACCCCCGATCTTTTGGAAGCACTTTTGGAGGAAGAAGCACTCGTCCAATCGATTGTGGCCCAAAACATTTGATGAACAATTTAGTGTGGGGGGTGGCGGGGTCTTAGTGGGGGGGTGCTTGCTGGCACCTCTGCCTTAATTGCAACTGTAATAATATTACATCTAAATCAGATTGGGTTGATAAACAAATACAGTTGTTAGAACTTGTGACACTTCTTTAAGACAGTTTTCACATGTCACATGTCACGTGTCACATGCTTTTTTTATTAAGCACTTTTAGATTTCGAAAACTACATGCTTCTAAGCCCCCAACTTTATTCATATTATAATATATAGGTCTCAAATTTTTTATATATTTAAAAAAATTATTTATTTATATTGAATAAATCTCTAATCTATTTTAAAAAGAGAAAAAAATATTTTAATTATTAAATAATGCTACATTTTTTAAAATAATATTCTTAAGTTTTTTTATTAGTCTTAATTTATAAATATTTATTAATTGGATGATAAATTATACAAATTATTTTATTTTATTATTTTATTAATAAATAACACATTGTTTGGACATTAAACTTTGGATAATAATTAATTTTATTATAAGAGAACTATTAGTATATTAGGAACTTATTTAATATAAAAATATAAAAATATAAAAATTAGGGACCTAAATGTTATTAACCAAGTTTTAATTGGGCACAAAGCCACCAACTAAATCAGAGAAGAACTTCAATATGAGAGTTACTGAAATTACTGAAAATATGATTTATTATTGAGTTGTTAAGATTCAATAAAAGGGTAATTTTATCATTTCCTAGGAACTACGAACTAGAGATTTATTGTTATAAATAAATAAATAATATACTTATTTATAAAAATGTTAAACTGTAGGGATCCGAGTGTTATAATGCCATTAATTAATTTTTTTTCTTCACAGTCACTGCCAACTTGCCAGTTTCTTCTTCCCTTCCAGTTCCAGCGCTCTCTCTTCTCCTTCTTCTTCTTCTCCTTCTCTATCTACAAATTGACTACTTTCTCTCACTAATTCTGAAAAAACGTTTCCAGAAAAC
>JAXCLQ010040541.1:0-22129 GCA_035584115.1 Cedrela odorata | reverse complement strand
GTGGAGATTTTGTCTGTGCATTATGACTACTTCATTGTTAATTTATTCATGCACAGCACTGCTAATTGCATTCCACCGCTTTGCAATTTCAGCCAAAATCAGATTGATCTGTTTTGTTGTTTTTGTTCAAATTTAATTAGTATTGTTGATCTCTCTCTCTCTCTCCTGATGTGAATGCCGCTTCTTTCGTTTCATGAAGATAATTTTATATGTTTGTTTCTTAGGATTCTAGTTTGTACAATATTCCCAAGGATTCTCTCTCATAAACAAATTTGAGTTCGATACCTCTAAGGGATATTGTTAACAAAAAAGGCAAAAAAGGATAAAGTTTAGTGGTGTATATCGATTCAGAACTAGTGGTTTTAGGCCGGTTCAAGTCGATTTTGTGATTTAAAGTTAATTGAACCGAACCTCAACTAGAATTGGTGATGGAATCGTTAACAGGTTGGGTTGGTCCAGTTTCGATTTTTCAAATGATTCGGTTCGTTATACGGTTCGATTCCAGTATATGGAATGAGTCTGTCAAGTTCATTTTTTTAATTTAATTAAAATTAAACAAAATATTTTATAAATGATCAAAAATTATAAAAAAGAATACCTCTGTTAATTTTTATTTATTAATTAAAAAAATATAATGAAGAGGACATTTCAATTTGAACCTTATAAATTTTTTACATTCAATTATACTTTACAATAATTAAAAAAATATAATAAGTTAATTAAAAAAATATTACAAAGAGGACAATATTGGATCTTATCTCATTAAGAATTATTAAATATAAATCCTAATTTCCTATAATTGGTAGTCAACTGTCATTATTCTTAGTCTTTGTCTTCCCATTCAAATTAAAGTTGGCTGTAAGAATTGATTGTTGTTGAAGTTGTTGTAGTCTTTTTTCTTTGTTGACTCAATTTCTAAAGCACATTTGCATCTCCAGAAACTCTAGGGCCATTGTAATTCTACGTGAGTCTAATATTTGGCTGTTCAAACTGAATGCACTTTTTGATGAAACTGTAGACATTGGTAGTGTGAGAAAGTCCCGTGCCATTCTTACTAAGATAGGATAAAACTTGTGATTTTCTTTCCACCATTTTAGGATGTCGAAATTTACTTTCGATTGAACGGTTAAACCTTGCATATAGTATGAGAGTTGATTGAATGACAATGACGTTATTCTTGGTTTCTTGTTGATTTCCGTATACGGATTCCAATTGATACTGGACATAATGGGAGCAGAGAAAGAAAAAGAAGAGCCTTTACGACTAGTATATGTAGAAATACCTATAAAGTACATATTCTTGTATGAGTCAAAAATAATTGAAAGATTTGATGATAAATTTTCCTTATATTGATAGATACGTATTTGGGTTTCGCGAATCAAGTTCGGAATTATTTGGATGTATTGTTTAGATATAATGCAATGCAATATAAAAATGACAAGTCATTGTAATACTTTCTAAATTTATCTACCATAATTGACATTACTTCGTTGAACGTCGGATGTTCCATGTATTATTTAAAAACATATGCAACGCTACATAATGTAGGAATTACGTATGTGTTGTTGGATAATATTGCTTAGATAAAAGTTTTGTGACTTCTTTCACTGTTGATAAAAATTGTGAGATAACTTATGTAGCTCGAAAATGTTCATCGGTTAATTCATAACTGCTCATTTCCATATTTCAAAATTCTATTATTGAAATTTTGTACGACAAAATATTTTTGAGCATTTCAAGATGGAGTTTCACCTCGTTGGCATATTTAGAGTCAATTTTTTAGATTTCAACCTGTGTTGATGACACAATTCCTTAAATGTTTGGGTTTTGGCTGGAACCGATTTTAAATGAAGCATAACACTCTTAATTACATCAATTGTTGGCTTCATTTTCATATTTCAAAATTCTGTTATTGAAATTCTATATGACAAAATATTTTTGAGCATTTCATAGATGAAGTTCCACCTCGTTAGCATATTTAAAGTTAATTTTTTAGATTTCAACCTGTGTTGATGACATAATTCCTTAAATGTTTGGGTTTTGGCTGGAACTGATTTTAAATGAAACACAACACTCCTAATTACATCAATTATTGGCTTCATTATTTGATAACCATCTTACTCACATAAGTTCAATATGTAGCAAGCATACCTATTGTAAATTTTTTTTTCTTTCTAAGCATGGGTTTAGTCCATCTTTAAAAAGATGAATTGTACCTGTGTTATTCGATGCATTATTGAATGAAATGCAAATTTTTTTTATCTGTAATTCTAAACTCTCGTGTAACACTTTTAATAACTTTCGCAATAGCCCTTACATTATGTGAAAATTTAAATGGTCTAAATTCTATAATTTTTTTTATTTAATTGTCACTCTTTGTCAATTCAATAACAAGTAATATAAATATAATACAAATCATTGACACCTCTTCAATTGTCAGAGGTTAATGAAAATGTACAGTTATTTAATTCGAGAATGTCGATTAAAATTTGTCTCATCTCATCACATCAAAATTTCTAAGCGTATGTGTTCGTGTTGTTGTCTTAAGTATTTTCTAAAAAATGGGTTGATGTTGTTGAATTATTTCAACAAAATATGTGGATTCACTTTGTGTAAATTGTTAATAATCTATAATCAACCATTGATTGACTGCGTCTTTTGACACTGTAAGATTAAAGCAAAAATTAATACTTAATACCCCATCAGTTGTTATGATTTGCGTTTGCTTATGTAAATTCTTAAGAGTGCCTAACCCATTATCTTTTTTGTGCATTTACCAAGTTCAATGTTTTTTTTTCAAATTCTTGTCATATTTCAGATCTAGGTTGTCTACTTTAGCTATTATCAGCTGTTGTAGCTTCTGTTGTGTTTGTTGTACTATAAGATTGTTCTTCTAAAATATTTTGGTATTGTTCGAACGAAGGTATTAATTCATCTATATCGTAAAAAAATTCGTGTGACCCTTGTGACGAATAGTATTTCATTTTGGTTTAATTGTTTAACAATTAATTTTAATTAAAATATCTGTTCTAACTTCCTAATGCAAAAATTGAATCAAATTCTAATTTCCTACAGCAAACATTAAATTAAATTTAATTCTAACTTCCTAGCGTAAAAATAATTAAATTTAACAATAATAAAATTTAATATAAATAATTCTAATTAAATTAAATTAAAATAAATAACAATCAAAATAACTAACAACAATAATTAATTAATAACTAACAAAATTTATTTAAAATTAATAACTAACAACAATAATAAACAAGTAAACAACTAACAAAATTTAAAATAACTAACAAAATTTAAAAATTAATAACTAATATTTTATAATTAATTAAATACAAACTCTAATTTTTATATTGATAACAAAATTAAATTACTAACGTCATTAATTTTAAAATTATTAACTAAACTAAATACTAACAAAAATAACTAAATTATTTTCTAACTAAAATTTTAAAATTAAATAGTGACAAAAATTTAAAATAAAAAAATTAAATACCAATAAAATATTTAAAATAATTAATTAAACTAAATACTAACTAAAATAACTAAATTAAATACTAACTAAAAATTTAAAATTAATAAATAAATTAAATACTAAATGAAATATACTAATACAATTGCTGACCTTAAACTGTTAAAATTTACAGTGTTTGCAATTTGCTTCCACTCAAATTTTTGAATAACTGAAAGTGGGAGTAAATATTTAAGATTTAGAAAGAGATGAATTAATTAATTATAAGTATTGTGTTGAGATGAAGAAAATTGAGTTGAGAGAAATTGAGTAAGTGAAAGAAATAAATTAAAGAAAAAAAATGGGTGACAATTTATAGAGAAATAAATTAAAAAAAATAAAAATTAAAAATTAAATAAACATTGCAAATGTAACGTTACAAAATTGTAAAGTTGCAATTGCTACATTACCTACAAACTTGCAGGGATTCTTAGCAAAATTTATTTCTTATTTATTTATTTATTTATTTTTTTAAGTATAATCCACCGGGTTGAACAGACTTGGACCGTCGGTTCAACCTAGCTGGTCATGCATAAACGAGTCAGTTACGGGCTGGGCCTCCGATTCTAAATTGATAGAACCGACACGGCCTAACTATTTTGTAAACTCTTAGAATATAAGGTTAAAATAATCAATATATGACATCCATTTTCGCACATACATGGTTAATGTTTAGTTGAAACAATATCGAGATTTAATTGTGCTTAAGTCAGTTCATGATATAAGATGGAGTGAATTGAATAATTTGATTTAGTATAAATTAGGTTACAGTATGTGAACGGAGGCAAGGTGCACGCTTTCGAGAATGATTCCTGCTCCTG
The DNA here is from genome assembly GCA_035584115.1 of Cedrela odorata. Taxonomy (NCBI): domain Eukaryota; kingdom Viridiplantae; phylum Streptophyta; class Magnoliopsida; order Sapindales; family Meliaceae; genus Cedrela; species Cedrela odorata. The sequence goes on along the minus strand of JAXCLQ010040541.1, from coordinate 17,788 downwards.
TGAGAAGATACGACAGTCATACAAACCATGCAGAAAGCTCCCAAAGGTCCATGGACATGTACATATGCATAATTTAAAATTTAAACATTTTAAATATAAAATACAAAGATTAGAAGTTATACTTCTTCAAATTAATTTTTCAAAAAAGCAAGTAAAGCTTTTCACTTGCTTCTAAGCATATCCACACGTGGAATTGGTGAAGGTGGTTCTGGTTTTATGATGAAATTTCCAAGCTATGGATATTAGCTTCACATGACTAATATAAGGTTTTCTACACTTAGAAAACCCTAACTTATCAATAAGAAGAGAAGAGAAATAAAACCCCTTTCTATCTCTTTCTTTTCTTCCTAATTTTTTAATTACAATCTTATGCTTCTTTTTCCCTTTGGATTTTGTTCAAAACAAAGCACACAAAATTTTCAATTCAAGAATTAAGCTCTTGGAAAAGTGTAAAGGGTAGAGGAAGAAAGTAACATTGTGAGAAGAGACTTAAACCTTAAGTCTTTTTTTTTTTTAATTGCTTAACCATTAAGTTTTCTCTTTATTCAATTTCAAATTGAATTTAAATCAAATTTGATTTCCTCATCCGCCTTTAAGTATCAAACACACAAGACTTTAATTCATCAAATGTATAACATCATGCCATGTGTCAGATAATAATAAGTAGATTCAATTAACATTAATCAAATTAATATAATATATATATATATATATTAATATTATAAGAGAGAGAGATATTTACATATATTATATTATTACTTTAATAATATAAAAATGTAATCATTACTTAAATATCTATATTATTACTTTAATAATAAAATTATTTAGATATTTATATATTACTTTAATATATAAATATGTAATTATTACTTATATATTTAATATTATATTAATATTTGAAAAAAATATTTCATTTTTAAATGATTACTTTAATCAATATTAATATATTAAATCTTAATCATTGATTCAAAATAAATGGATAAGATTTAATCATAGGCTTGACATTTGGCAACATCATATAGTGCCACTTGTCAACTAATGAACCATTTGATTAAATAACATATAAATAATCAATAATGAATAAACATATTTATTCATTAATATTTATATATCTTATATCTTTTTTAATATTATATATATTCGTAAATCATATTTACGTTATTCTATAAAGTACTGAAATATTTTTCATGCATAGAGTGCTAGCTCATTATAGCCGAAAAATTTATTCTTTACAATAAATAATTAAATTGTTATCCGATCAAAGTATCGGAACAATATCATTAACTAAATTAATGATTATTGTATAATAATAATTACCATCATCATCAAGTAACCAACTAATATGTGTGATCCACTAGGTTCATTATGAGTTAGACATAAATAGATATTAATTATTTGGTATCTCTTCGGTACAACTTTTTGTAACCAAAGTTACCAATGATCATAAGTGACCACTAGTAAGATGTCATGACCTTCAAACACAGATGAATGAATATATTGGATAAACCCATATTGTTGTACATACATGTAGTAAAGTTCTTCTACTGTCGACTCCCAATCGAGTGTGGGTTATGGTATCGTCAAACCCCTAACTCAATCATAGGATTAGAACCTCAATCATATACAGGATTCATATATCCACAAACACTTTTTCGGACATACATGTTTTAGCTAAAGACTTTATTCCTATTTATAACAGTTCTACCTAAGATCCCAATGATGTTTGTAACCAAAGTTCCTAATGATCATGAATGACCTCTAGTAAGATGTCATAACCTTTAGACATAGATGAATGAATATATTAGATAAACCTATATAATTGTACGTACATGTAGTAAAGTTTTTCTACTGTCGACTCCCAATTAAGTGTGGGTTATGGTATCATCAAACCCTTAACTCAATCATAGGATCAGAACCTCAATTATATACAAGATTCGTATATCCACAAAACACTTTCAGACATACATGCTTTGGCTAAAGACTTTATTCCCGTTTATAACAGTTCCACCTAAGATCCTAATAATCTTTATAACCAAAGTTCTTAATGATCATGAGTGACCTCTATCAAGATGTCATGACCTTCAAATACAGATGAATGAATATATTGGATAAACCCATATAGTTGTACGTGCATGTAGTAAAGTTCTTCTACTATCGATTCTTAATCAATTGTGGGTTATGGTATCGTCAAACCCCTAACTCAATCATAGGATTAGAAGCTCAATCATATACAGGATTCGTATCCACAAAACACTTTCTCGGACATACATGCTTTGGCTAAAGACTTTATTCCCATTTATAATAGTTCCACCTAAGATCCCAATGATCTTTGTAACCAAAGTTTCCAATGATCATGAGTGACCTTTAGCAAGATGTCATGACCTCTAGACACAGATAAATGAATATATTGGATAAACCCATATAGTTGTACATGCGTGTAGTAAAGTTCTTCTACTGTCGACTCCCAATCGAGTGTAGGTTATGGTATCATCAAACCTTTAATTCAATCATAGAATCAGAACCTTAATCATATATATAATTTGTATATCCATAAAATACTTTCTCAGACATACATGCTTTGGCTAAAGACTTTTTTCCCGTTTATAACAATTTCACCTAAGATCTCAAGCTCCAATATATGAGCAAGTAGATTTTATTTTGGTTATCACTTATCCTCATACACTTAAACACATTGCCAACTAGTTTCTTTCACCAGGCGTGGCTAGCCCAATGCTATATACACAAGTAAACGATGTGCCTAAGTGCGGAAGGCAGCCGTGACACCTCAAGTCATAGGACTAGTGGTACACTAGTACAACTGTATGACATATCATTGATTGTGGATAATCACCCATGTGATTCATTATGTTTAGTCACGTTTACCAATGTATTACCTATATTTATACTTTTGTGACACAAGACTCGTCACCCAACTATTAATATCCAATACTAATCCTTGACAGCATCAAACATAACAGTCATACAATGTTATATTACCATATGACATTACTTCAACCAGGAACTAATTCGGATGTATTTAAATCAGAGACTCTATACTCATATCTATAACTTTTTGCAGATAGAGTCTTGACATCATAATACATTATGAGATCTCATTTTGTATGTTATATACAATATAAATTAGCAATTGAATTTGTAAAATGATATAAAAGTCATTTTATTAATCGTAAACTAATTTATAATTAATTACAAAAATATATGTACATAAAATGATATCCCTAAACCATATAATACAATTGATTCTAGGATATATCCCCAACAAACTCCCACTTGCACTAGAGTCAATCACCATGTTATCTCATACTCATCCTTTCAAGATGGTAATTCAGTTGCTACTGTATCATCGGCTTAGTTAATGAGATTGTTATGTTATCTCCAGACGGGATTTTCTGCACTATTATCTGTTTATCTACTATAAACTCCATGATCAAGTGATATTTTATCTTAATATGTTTAGTTTTTGGTGAGACCTCAGTTTCTTAGCTTGAGCTATAGTTCAATTATTATCACAGTACAAGGTTACTGGGTCAACCATGAAAGGAACCACTTCGAGTTTTGTCACAAAATTTCGGATCCAGACTGTAACAACCCCAGCCCTCGGTATGGTCACCAGGTTCCACCTGGCCCATACTTGGACTACCAAGTTACCACTGTTACAACCTAGTGTCCCTTACAGGTCCATTAAGCAATAATTTATCCCTCGGCCATCTGAGCACCACAGGTCCAGCTACTGAGGTATTTATTCCTTCCCTGAAGGAAAGTTCGCCTCCCTCACATTTCGAACCTAGGACCTCCCCTTTAAGGAGTAATCCCTATGAAAGTGAAAATGAGAGCTTAAAGGGGATCACTTTACCGAAGCATAATGAACCTTAAGTTTCATAAGGAATACTCCTTAAGGTGGAGGTCCTAGGTTCGAAACGTAAGGGAGGCGAACTTCCTTTCAGGGAAGGAACAAATACCTCGGTAGTCGGGCTTGTGGTGCTCAGAGAGCCAAAGGACAAATTCTTACTCAGTGGGCCGGTGAGGGACAATGAGCTGTAAATGTGAAAACTCGGTAGCTGGGCCGGGGAGGTCTAGAAGATCGGGGTCATTACATAGACAGCCTCTTTCGCAGCTTCAGAAGCAGTGACATATTCAACTTCTATAGTGGAGTCAGCTGTAGTAGTCTGCTTGGAACTCTTCCAACAGATAGCACCTCTATTACATATGAAGATAAATGCAGAAATAGATTTTTTTATCATTTGTATCTGATTAAAAATCAAAATTAGTGTAACATTTAAGTTTTAATTTATCACCCCCATAGGTCAATACTAAATCCTAAGTTATTTTCAAGTACTTAAGGATTCTTTTAATCGTAATTCAATGTTTTTCTCTAAGATTTGCTTGATATCGACTTGTAATACTCACAACATAAGCTATATCAGATCTAGTACATAACATAGCATACATAAGACTACCTATTATCGAAGCATAATGAGCCTTCTGCATATGCTCACGCTCAAATTTAGTCTTGGGTCCCATCTCTCTTGAGAGATGAACGCCATGACTGTAGGGTAAGAAACCCTTCTTAGAGTTATCCATATTGAACCTCTTTAGTACTTTATCTATGTACAGACTTTGGGAAAGACTTATCATTTATTTCACTCTATCTCTATAAAGGCAAATATCCAAAATAAAGGTTGTTTCTATTAGTGTTATATGTTGGAAATATGCCTTAGAACCAATCGTGTCACACGGTTTAGGAATATCATCCTTATATATATATATATAACTTTGTAATTAATTATAAATTAGTTTATGATTAATAAAATGGTTGTTATATCATTTCACATATTCAATTGTGTATATATATTGTATATAAAATGTAGAATGAGATTCTGAGATATATTATGATGTCAGGACTTTATCTGCAATGAGTTATAGATATGAGTACAGAGTCTGATTTAAATACATTCGAATCAGTTCCTGGTTGAGGTATTGTTATATGGGAGTATGACATTGCATGACTGGCATGTTTGATGTTGCCAAGGATTAGTATTTAGTTGGGTGACGAGTCTTATGTCACAAGAGCATAAACATGAGTAATACATTGGAGAACGTGTTAATTAAATGTGACCAAATGTGACGAATCACATGTGTGATTATCCATAGTCAATGATACGTCACACAGCCGTACTAGTGTACTATTGGTCCTTTGACTTAAGGTGTCACGACTGCCCTCTGCATTGAGGCACATCGTTCACTTATGTATATCGCGCTGGGCTAGCCACGCCTGGTGAAAAAAACTTGCTAGCAGTGTGTTCTTGGTGTATGATGATAGGTGATGACCAAGATAGAATCTGTTAGCTCAAATATTAGAGCTTGAGATCTTAGGCGAGGATGTCATACATGAAAAATGAAATCTCTGGCCAGAGTATGTGTTTGTAGAAAGGTATTTTTAGATACATGATTCCCATATATGATTTGAGACCCTATTCTTATGATTGAGTTAAGGGGTTTGATGATTCCATGACTCGCACTCGATTGGGAGTCGACAGCATAGGGACATTTACTACATGGACGTACGACTATATGAATTCATTAGTGTCTGAAGGTTATGGCATCTTGCTAGAGGTTGCACATGATCATTGAAAACTTTGGATATTAATAGTTATACCAAAGTGATACGAAAGAGTTCGTGTCCATCCATGTCCAGTTCACCGTGAACTCAAAGGGTCACATACATAGTCGGTTACTTAATGATGATGACATTTGCTACTATACAATAATTATTAATTGGTTAATGATATTATACAAATTTTGATCTGGTAGCAATTTGATTCTTTATTGTAAAGAATATATTTCTCGACTTTGAAGCACTAGCACGCGTAAATGTGGGAAATATTTCGATTTGTTTATGGGATACCGTAAATATAATTTACAGGTATTGTGATATTGATATATAGAATTATATTTGAATATGATTAAAGTAATCATAAAATATAAATATCTATTATATTAATATAATGATAAATATCTAAATATTAAAGTAATAATATATATATATATTAGATATTTATTAATAAAAGTATATATATATATATTAAAGTAATATATATATAAAATTAATTCTCTCTCTTTATTAAGATAAATATATATAAGTGTTAATTTGATTAATGTATATATATGTATATATTATTGTAATACATGCAATTGATTAAGAATAATCAATGCATTTCACCAACCTAAACCATGACTCATTGTATTACATTTAATTCATATGATGATTTGTAGAATGAAATTTGGTTAATTAACATAGGTGGCAGTTAGTGGATTTCAAAATTGGATTTGAAATGAAATACTTAAAAATTTTATGTGTTAAATGAAAAGAAAAGCTAACAGTATGTAAGCATTCGGAATTGTTTTTGAAAAACCGAGAGTGTTTTCTTCTTTAAAAATCGAAAGAGTATCTTCTTCTTCTTCTTTAACCTTGAGCAGTTTATTAAAGTAAGCTTGGGTTGTGCTTGGTTATGAACCAGAGCAAAAACATAAGAGAGAAAGAGAGCATCTAGAGAGAGAAAGCTTGGTAAGCTTGTTGAAGTTTAAACTAAAGCTTGAAGATAATTATGTCATTAAGATATTAGTGTGGATTAACATTTAGAGAATTGTTTTTTCGAATATGACCAAAGATATAATGATTCACACGAAAGCATGTTGTCAATGATTCGTCATATAATTATATTTGTGTGTTAACTACTCCTTAGACCTGAGATGTTATAGTCGTTAATCGGTATAGATGTATATAGTTCATATGGTATATAAATACGAAATTAATCACGTCTTGTATACAGAAGCAAGATATTAGTAAACTATTGAAAACAAAGTCTTTAGTCAAAGTATAAATGTCATACGAAGAGTTTGTAGTGACAAGTACAACACGTATTGTCATATAACTAAATTTAGCGTTTTGACAACTGTAAGCCCTAATTTAGTTGGGATTAGACGAACGGAAGGAGATTATTCATATGGAATGTATAATTAATCATAAAAAATTTGATGAAGAGTTTCTTCATTGTGGTTTAGGGACTATGATATGTTGCTAGACGTTAACTATAGTCGTTGAGTACCCAAATAGTTTGGAACGAGTTCGATGAAATCGATTTCGGCCTACAACTAACTTCATAGGAATTTAACAGGCCATAACCAATAACTTGTGTTTTTTCTTGCTATAAGAGAGATCAAATATTATGCTCAAGAGAGCTAGTACTCTTGAAGATAATTTTGGCCAAGAAAGTGTAAACAATTCACATGTTAAATAATTTAACAAACCCAAGAGCTTTATAAATTGACTTGAATGTATCTTAAAGTAAGTTAAAATATTCCATTAATATTTAGATATAAAATGAAATTAAAATAAGTTTGGACAAAATTAGTTTGACTAGCTTAAGGACCATTATGCATTCAAAATTCTAAATAAGGGCAAAATGATAATTTCTCTTGTTACTATTAGAAAGCTCCCAAGAGAAGCTTTTAACTCATTTGTCTTTAACTATATTGTCAAGTCATTTTAGTAATCAAGTCACAAATATAAATATGGGCCATTTTCATTTATCTTGCAATTTTTGAGATAAGATATCAAAATAAAGAAAAAAGCTCTCATTTTCTCTCTTGGTAGATATACAGTCAAGCTTGGGAGCAACATTTGGATTTGATTTCTTAGAGATCTTGTAATTTCAAAGTTTCTCTCTTCATCCTTAAACTAATTGTTAGCTTAATTTCATGTGTTATTAATTAATTTTGTGAAAATTGACCTTATATGTATGATTTAATGTTGTAAACCCTTATTGTCATGTAATCACTTCATCAGCACTTTCAGCTTCTCCCAAATCTTTCATGGAGAAAATATCAGACAATCACAATTTAGCTTCAGATAACATGGCTACATCATTTTCTATGATCAGTATATCATCTACATACCTTATGAATATCACCAGATGCAACAAACCCAACAAACTGTTGCATGTATATGGTCTCTTGAATGAAATCTTTAAGGAAGGTTGTCTTCACATCCATCTGCCATATCTTATAGTCATAATAAGCTGTAATAGCAAGTAATATCCGAATGGATTTTAGTATGGCTACTGGCGAAAAGGTTTCATCAAAATCAACACCTTGTTTCTGATTATAACCCTTTGCTACCAACCTAACTTTAAAAGTCTATACTTTTCCATCTTTACCAAATTTTCGTTTGTAAACCCATTTACAACCAATAGGAATAATTCCTTCTGATGGATTAACAATTGACCACACCTGATTAGCATACATGGATTCCATTTTGAATTTCATGGCATCAACCCATTTTCCAGAATCGATATCTAATATCACTTCTTCATAAGTCCTAGGATATTCTCTTTGTATATCTTCTCCTATCATAAATGATTCAAAATCATTTTTAGAAAAGAAAAATATCTCAGAAGAAGGCGAGATATCCTAGTAAATGTACGAAGAGTTCGGTCTACATGAGATTGAAGATAAAATCAAATTGGTTCATCAACATGAATTGGTTCATCTGCATCAACAGGCTCATCCATTTGAGGTTGATTATTATCAAGTTTTCTAAACTCCTCTAAAAGCTCAATGTTTCTACCTACACAATCGTCCTTAATGAATTGATTCTCGAGGAATGATGTGTGTCTACTAATCAAAATTCTCCAATTAGCATGAAAGTAGAAATAATATCCTAAACCATCTTTAGAATATCCAATAAATCGACATTTTTCAGACTTAGCATCCAGTTTCCCAGTATTAACTATTTTAACATAAGCTGGACATCCTTAAGGCTTCAAAAAATTGAAGCTTGGAAGCTTCCTATACCATATCTCATATGGTGTCTTAGGAACTACTTTGGATGGTGTTATGTTCAATATGTAAATTGTTGTATATAGAGCATACCCCTAAAAATATGTTGGTAAGTTTGTGAAGCTCATCATGGATCGTACCATATTTAATAAAGTACAATTCCTCATTTCAGATACACTATTACGTTGCGGTGTATAAGGAGGTATAAATTGAGAAAGTATACCATTAGTTTTAAGAAACTCTAAAAATTCAGTACTTAAGTGTTCACCTCCACGGTCATATCATAAAATCTTAATATTCTTTCCTATTTGTTTCTCTATTTCAGCTTTGAATTCATTATACTTTTCAAAAGATTCAGATTTGTACTTCATTAAGTACAAATGACCTCGAATGATCATCGATAAAAGTTATGAAGTATAAGAAACCTCATTTGGCCATTTCACTAAATGGACCACATACATCAGTATGTATTAATTCAAAAACTTCATTGGCTCTTTTCCCTTGTCCAACAAAGAGCGATTTGGTCATCTTTCCTTGAAGATAGGATTCACAAGTTGGGTAGGGTTCAGAATCCAATGGACTTATCAGTCTATCATTATCCATCTTTTTAATCATTTTATTTTCAATATAACCTAATCTATAATGCCATATAAGTTTTGAATTAATTTCATTTCTAGATATTTTCTTATTAATAGTATTATTAATGTTAATTTCATTAGTCTCAAGAACATATAATCCATTTAAATTCAAGCTAATGCCAATCAATTTATTTATCAAATAAATACAACATTTACATTCATAAAACATAAAAGTGTAACTCTGTTTACACAGTTGATTAACAGACAAAATATTTCTATTGGCAGTATCAAAATACATAGTTTTGTACAATATAAAAACATGACTTGAAGGCAAAATAATTCTGCAAGTCTCTAAGCAAATGGCAGCAACTGTTGCTCCATTTGTCATCTTCAGTGTCACTACATCCTCCTTCAGTAATTGCTTATTGTGAAGGCCCTGTAACGTCATAAAAATATGAGAAGTGACAGTTGAATTAATTATCCAGCAATATGAATATGAAATAACACTTAATTCAGTTTTAATAACCTGACATGAAAGCGTACCTTGCACCTTCGACTGTCTCAAACTCTTAATGTAAAAAGGATAGTTCCTCTTCTAATGTTCGAGCTTCTTACAATGATGACACTCATCATTGACTTGGCTATAGGAAACACATTTTCCTTTGCCATTTATTTTCTTATCCTTAGAGAATCCTCCTTTAGGTCTAACCCCGGAGGAGTTCTTGCCTTTTTTTTTTAATATCTTATCATAAGACATCGCAGCAAGAACGGTCTCCTTCTCTTTCTCTTAGAGACTCTCTTATGAAATGAAACAATTTCATTCATAAGTTCAGGAAGAGTATGTTTCAGTTTGTTCATATAATAATTAGTAACAAACTGGTCAAAGCTAAATAGGAGTGATTGAAGGATCAAATCTGTCTGTAACCCAAATTTCATAGAAAACCCCAAAGATTCTAATTGACCTATGAGGTTTATCATCTTCATAAGATAGAACACTGGAGACACTCCTGAATTAAGCCTTATACCAAACAAAGCAGTGGACAACTCACACCACCTGTAGTTTAAACTCTCCTTAAATATTTTCACCTAAGATAGATAAACCGCTGAGGCATCCTTCATGTTCTCATACTAAATCTGTAAGTCATCACTCATAAACGCCACCATATATGATCTAACTTTGAGATTATTGTCCTTTCATTTCTGGAAAGTCTCAATCTTCTCTGGTAAAGCCTCCTGTAAAAGTGACTTCAGCGTAGGCACCTAAAGGACATAACCAATGAGTTCAGAATCTAGAACAATTCTAAGATTCCGATACCAAACCTTATAATTATGTCCGGTAAGCCTATGAGTGTTAAGAATCTTGAAAAGAGTGTTAAGCATTATTTATTTACTTGAAAAGAGATTCGATATTTAAAGATTTGCATAAAAATGAAATACTTCATTATGTATAAAAGTATATATCAAACTATTTAGTTCCAAACTTTAAACTAAATAGTGCTTCTACTACTTTAATTATATTCCATACTTCATCGATGAGAAAACTGTAATCAAATTATAAGTTTTCATGGATAATTATATTCTTATCAAACTCACAAAGCCTCACTTAGCAGTTATTGGTTAAGAAGGCCCAATATGTCAGAAACGCATTTCTATTGGTAACTCTTTACAAGATATGATCAATCTACCTCTAAGAAAAGACACCTCACCTAACACGTATTGGTGCCTCAACCTAGTTAGGCTAAACCCAACACCTTTCCTTGAATGGGAGTGAAATCAAATTCCTCATCTAATAGTTATTGGAAGCCAAAAACCCCTTATCAAGAAACAGGTCAAATAGATTATGATACCATGTGAGGGCTTTTACCTAATAGTTATTGAGTTACCTCATCTAAGATGCCTATAACCTACCGACTACATTGGAAGGATCAAATCTAATATTACATAAGGTCTCATTTAACTTCTTAAATTAATTCAATAAATTAACAAATTATTTTATTAGAGAGAGACTTTAATTGATACAATATTAATTTGTCGGTTTATATTCAAAAATTACTTCCACTAGAATTCTATTAATTATAGTTGAATCAAAATTAATTAGAATCTCCATTCAATTCAATTTTAATTCAGAGTATTATTTTTATATTCAATTGAAACATTTTCAAGCCCGAAAGATTTTAATTTCAGTAAATTGAATTTTTGATAACAGGAAATATACTAATCAAATTAGTACTTGTAAAATTTGTGGCTAATTGAAAATTATAATATTTGGAGATTATACAAGAATAAAAAAAAATTTACTCTTTCAAAACATATCACTTATGTCATAAACAAATTAATTTAAATATCCATGCACACACATATCTCATATACATGCACATTATCACATATATCACATATATAGGTACTTTAATGAAATATGCATATACTATTATTAAATTAAAATGGGGCATGTAATTATTTGGGATATGCCCTAGAACCAATTGTATCATGTGGTTTAGGGATATCATTCCTTGTATATATATTTCTGTAATTAATTGTAAATTAGTTTACGATTAATAAAATGACTTTTATATCATTTTGCATATACAATTGCTGTCACGCTCCAACCCTGTGGTCCACCTGTGACAATCATCATAGACCCTCATGATACATTCTCTACGCCTAGAATGTATCAAAAAAGCCTATAAGACTTTCTTGTCAATAACCAAAATCTGAAAACAGTTTTTATATAAAATTCTTATCCATGGGATTACCAACATCAAATAATTAATCTCTGTGATCAATTCATCCATAACATAATTGATTTAATATAAATATTTATTCGGAAAAAAAAATCATTAAACTTGGGGGTTGAACAATAAAATAAATCCTTACATAAATATTTAATTAAAATACAATACTTTACTTATATCTTAAAAACTATATATCCAGTAGACTTCAGTTATAAATGTGAGTCAAGAGTCGAAAACCTACCAAGAGTTTCGTAAGCTCTCTGTAGCTATCACAAGTCCAGTGAACACTAATGCTCTTAACATGAAAGTTGTAATTGTGAGGAGTGGGTATGCAATTATACTCAGTAAGTAAATACATACATACACACGCATTTCCAAATTCTCAGATATTGGGATTTGATTATTTTCATGCTCGAAAATACATATATACATTTTTATTTACAACACATGAATGTAAAACATATTATAGGTCTGCATTTACTTTTAAATAACCAAAAAGAGCTGGCCATACTTTCTCAACTGTTACTTTGGCTGAGGTAACATCGAAATCCATTAATGAGCCTTTTATGCATAAAATTCATATGCAACGCATTCTTATAAAATAACAAATCATTTATTTCAGCAAAACATGCATTTATAAAACTTAGCTCGTCTCACTGATGTTGGCCCCGAGTAGTCACTTGGTAATAAAGTAACTATCTTCATCATATCTGTCAAATCCATGAGATCCCTATCAAGCCGCTAGAACTTTCCATAGGGTCTTTATATAACCATGCATCCACGCATTGGCACACAGTAGGCTTGCCATGGTCTTCACCCTTATACTAGCCCCATTGCGGCCCATTCACCTATGTGGCCTCTCATAGGTCCGTCCATAGGTTACCTCTTTGTATATACAGTAATAACACATGCCTATTGGCCATACATCACGCCTACTAGCTTTAATTCAATAATCGGCCCATTGGCCACATCACCAATATACATGCATAGGAGCAAATCATTTCATTTTCAAATAATAATTTTAAATCACATAAACAATTCAAATCCGGCCTCCCCTGCTATTTCAGCATGTATATGAAACAGATTTTTAAACAACGGACCAAATCAAATAGTTATCCCAATTGTTAGTGTATATGCTTTAGAAACAAATCGTGTTATAGGTTTATCAACAATTAATTTATAATTAGTGTTTATTATTTTTATTAAATAAAGGAATTGTTCTTGATTCACATTTGTATGTTATTTTAACTATTTATATATGTTGTAAATAATTTATGAATACGATAAGTCCAGATAAGATATTTAGAATAAATGTTCTTATCAAAATCGTTCCTTAAGAAAACAATATTATTTGGGCAATAGTATTGTATAGTAGGCACATTGAATGCTTTCGAAAAAATATCAAAAAGTTGATATAAGTTCGGATGACGATGATAGTCATGTCACTAGGGCATTATTGTGGATTCACGGTTAGAAAATTGTTTATCGAACATGACCAAAATAAACAATAAGTCACATGGAATAGCATGATGTCAATGATTAATCGTTTGATCATATTAGTGTACGATATAATCCTTCGACCTGAGACATCGTGGTCGAATCTGATATGGATGCATATAGTTCATATGGTGTATATGTACGAGACTAGCCATGTCACATACAATAAGTCGGTTTGGTCATGCATTGTTTGTACTCAAAAATGAATGATGGTCAATATAAGATCCATTGACTCAGGATTTTAGGATTGGAGTTTTCGCTAACTCAATCCGTATCAGAGTTCTTAAGGTGAGCGTCCATAAATGTCAAAAAAAATAAATCTCTAGCCAAAGTGATTATTAGTCATGCGAAGAGTTCGCAATGATAAGTTTCAAACATAGCGATCGACGGTTCACAGAGAAATCGAGTTCAAGATTTTGACATTCGTGAATCTATACTCGATAAGGATATAGATGATGGAAGGATATTACCTACATAGCAAATATGATAGTTTATATTAAAATGGGATTTCATGAAGTTATTAAACTTGCTGCGTTTTAGGGGCTATGGCATGTTGCTAGATGCCAACCATAGTCAATGTTTTCGGAATTAATTTTGAATGAGATCCAAAATCGGGATACGGCTAATTCACGGGGGTCCCACCAGGTCACACCAATACTTGATGTGAGAGGGTACAGATTATTTAAAAGGAAACTAGCACCATCCTAAAATAATAAGAGTTTTGATTATTTTATGTAAGTGTTACATAAAATTAAATAAGGTATTTTAAGAGTTAAAATAGCTTTACAATAATTAATTAGATTAATTAGATTTAATTGATAGGGTACTTAATAATATTTATTAGGGACTAAATATTAATCCTTTAAAAGTTAAAGGACTTATAATAAATACCTAGAGGTTAAAATGCAAACTACTGTAGTTTGCATGCCTTTTTGACAATAAGTGATTATCCAAGGATTAAGTTGCAAAGCATGGGAAAATTTTTACCAAAATTAGATTTTGCAAGGACTCCCATGTAAATAAAATATTTGTAAATCAGTCCTAGCTATAAAAACTGAAGTCTTTCATATTTTCTCATTAAGTGAAAAACACTAAGAAAATTGGAAGAAAAACTCTCTCTTTTTCTCTCAAAAACCTCCCCCTTTCATTGTGCATTAAGGGTGAAAAATTATGGAGGGCTTGTATTCTTCAAATCTATTACTCCTTCATCTTCATTTTCATCAAGCATCTATTGAAGTAAGGTAAACACATCAATTCCATCTTACAAATTCAGTTTTTATTTTGAAAGATTATTATGAAAATCTTACAAACTATGAAATGTTCTTAGTATGCATGTCTAATTTATCATCCTCTTTATGCAATTTTTTTTTCAACACCAATATCATGTAAAAACATCTATAAACACATGTTTAACACACAACAATACATATATGTATATCACACACATATATTTACATAATTCATGCATGTTTAAATTTACACACAATAAAAGGGAGGGTAATCATTCCTACTAAGTGTCCTTGCAGTCACATGGTGCTTCACTCGGGTTTTCAGAACCTATTATCACACATACATATTTTAAATAAATTCCACGCCCCCAAATAATTATACTTATATGCATAAAATGGAATGTTCGTGAAAATCGTGGCTAAATGTTTGTAGTTAACACACGATACCTCACGAGGCTTATCTAACAGACCATTTATTCGATTTGCAACAAATGAAATCCCATGGGTATTATCATTTCAAATTTCACATTTCCAAACCAAATTTTCAATATTTACTCAATTGTTAAAATCCATTTCTAGTTGATAACCAATACATAGATTTTTCACTGAAATACCTTACGAACTTAATTACAACTGTCTAACGTTTCCTTGCAAAAATTCAAATAAATTTTTACATGAACAGTAAGCCCTAGTTTTCTAATACATTCAAAATCTTAAAATTAAGACTATTATGAGTTAACAGGCTTACCGTTTAACTTGTAATAGTTCGTAGAACCTCAAATCACCAATTAATCGGAAAACCCTTAATTTGTTCTCGAAACCCTAATTTTCTTTCATGCTTTTTCTTGCCTTTTTAGTTCAAATATGGCACCAAATTGATAGAAGAGGAGATGGGAACTCATATGGGAAACAAGACTTGACCGAAACTTAAGGGATTGGTTTTGATTTGTGAGAAAAATCAAAGAGAGAGAGTGAGAGAGAACATGTATTTTAGAGAGAGAAAGAGAATGGACGAATGAGAAGTCTAAAATAATCTCTCTCCAACTCATGGGCATTTATATAAATGAGTGAAAAGACTGGGTTGCCCTTTGAAAATCTTTGAATTTCAGTAGTTGCCCTTAAAAATTCTCTCAAATTCTCTCAATACTTTTGAAGGCAGTACCTTCGAAACTTTATAAGCAAAAAGTGTTGATACTTTTTACCTAAAGTGTTAACACTTTTGGTGAAAGTGTCGACACTTTCATAGAAAATGTTGATATTTCTCGAAGTCAGTATGTTCGAATTATTTTCGACTAAAAGTGTTGATACTTTTTCCTCAATGTATCGACCACTTTGCAAAGTGTCAACACTTTCATTAAGTGTCGACATTTTCAATGAAAGTGTCGATCTCTTTAATATGTATTAGCCTATCCCTTTATGGTGTTGACACTTATCAAGAAAGTGTCGACCTCTTCCCTTTTCAGTGTCGATACTTCATGCAAAATTTTACATTTTCTCACAAGAACTTGAAATTAAAAATAAAAAGATTGTCGAATGCGTCATCGTAGGGCGTTACTCGAAAACCAAATATGCGCTAAGTCCAACTTAATTCATTTAACTCCTTATACCATGAGTTAGCTTAAGTCACCTAAGCCTCGATTGTGTGTTAACTAACCATATATATGCATGCACGAATCTGGATATCGCTTAGTGGCCATGTTATCCTTATGTTTGAAAGACATAATTTAACAATTGCTAATTTATAATGTATATAAAATGTAGAAAGAGATCTAATGATGTAATATGACGTCATGACTATATCTGCAAATAGTTGTAAATATAAATACAAAGTCTATGATTTAAATACATCTAAATCAGTTTCCGGTTAAGGTAATATCATATGGGAATATAACATGGCATGACTGATATGTTTGATGCTATCAAGGATTAGTATTAAATACTAATAGTTGGGTGACAAGTTTCATGTCACAAGAGCATGAACATAGATAATACGTTGGTAAACGTGCTACTAAACGTGACTAAACATGACGAATCATATGGGTGATTATCCACAGTCAATGATACGTCACACAGTTGTACTAGTATACCACTAGTCCTATGACCAGATGTGTTACGACTGCCCTCTACACTGAGGTACATTGTTCACTTGTGTATATCGCATCGAGCTAACCATGCCTGGTAAAAAAAACTTGCTGGCAATATGTTTAAGTGTATGAGGACAGATGATAACCAAGATGGAATCTGCTGGCTCATATGTTGAAGCTTGAGATCCTAGGTGGAACCGTCATAAATGGGAATAAAGTCTTTGGCTAAAGCATATATGTTCGAAAAAGTATTTTTGGGATATACGAATACAGTATATGATTGATATTCTGATTCTATGATTGAATTAGGGGTTCGATGATGCCATGACCCACACTCGATTAGGAGTCAGCAGCAGAAGAACTTTACTACATGCACGTACGACTATATGAGTTTATCTAGCATATTAATTCATCTATGTCTGGGGGGTCATGACATTTTGCTAGAGGTTACTTATGATCATTGGGAATTTCAATTACAAAAAATTTATACCAAAGAGTTAGTATCTATCCATGTCCAGCTCACAATGAACTCAGAAGGTCACGCACATTAGTCGGTTACTTGATGATGATGGTAAATGCTATTATACAAAAATAATTAATTTAGTTAATAATATTATTCCAATACTTTGATCGAATAACAATTTGATTCTTTATTATAAAGAATAAATTTCTCGGTTTGGACGCGTTAGCACCCCTATAAGTGAAAAATATTTCAGTAATTTATGGGATAACGTAAATATGATTTACGAATATATAAGTTTTTTAATAAGATATTAATGAATAAATGAGTTTATTCATTATTGATTATT
>JAXCLQ010040530.1:8422-22129 GCA_035584115.1 Cedrela odorata | reverse complement strand
CAGTTCTTTGGGATGCAGACAGTACATATAAGCATAACTCATGAATGAGTTGAAACTCACTATAACAAACAAAAACAATAATGAGTGCGACTGCACAAACATAAAAGCAAATTGCAGACAACAAGAAAAATGTCAATAATAAAAAATAACTCTGATATAAGTTTACAAATACCAACAACACGATGTGTCTAATAAAAGTAACCATAATACAAGTTCAGCTTACAGCAATATTGTAAACAATAGTTTCTAAAAATATTAAACTATGTATTTAAGCCCTCACTGGATCATAAAGTTTAAAATTAAGAAAAAGAAAACACAAGGGTTCCATAACTGGGTAATTATCCAACACTAATACCAATCCCATCAACAATGATTTTCCGTAATTCTGGGAATCAACAGGGAAAAGAAACATTTAACTAATTCTAGCTGTCAAGACCAGTGATGAATACATAAAGTACTTTTAAATATAACTTAAATTAGAAAAGAATTGTTCTCCACTTTAACTAGAGTTAAATTACAAACAAAAAGCAACTATTGATTTCAGGTATTTTAAGCATATCCTCCTGTTAAATATGCAAGGGACAAAAGCTATAAAAACCAAAAGCAGCAGTGGCAAAGAAGAGCATACCATTATGTATCGACTTAATTACAGTGGTCTAGTGAACAATTTGCAATGTAAAACCTTCTTAGCAACAAGAGGTAGATCACTGGACAACAGTAAAAACTGCAAATACGTCAAGGGACTTGCCTGTTTAATGATTGTTTGAGCTCTTTAATCTTCTGTTGAGTCATTTCCCCTCTTGAAAAATCAAAAACTTCTTCACTTAAAAGCTGACATTAAAAACAATCATATGTTACTCATGTTCCTCAAAACCAAAAATAATAAAAGAGTGATGCAAGTATAATTACCTTTAGAATGGCCATACAGTTCTCACAAATAGTTTCACTAGTTTTTGCAGCTGCAACAAGATCGGGAATGAAGCTTCGCCATCTAGCAGGCCACTCATGCTTCAAAATCTGTAAAACCAGTAAGCATATATACTATCACTCAAACCATTACAGTATAAATTCGTGGTAGGAGCAACTTTCTACAAATCCTACCAGAAAAGAGAAAAAGGAAAAACAATATCATGAATAGTAATTGACAAAAAAACACAATGCACAACAAATTAGAAATGTCAACAGGACAACAGTACAACAGTCATTTACCCACTCAATTTTGAGGAGTCAAGCTAGGAATACCTGAACCAATATGATATTGAGCTTGTTGACATACAACCTTTCTAGCCGAAAAGAGGACTCATTACTTGAAAGCTATGAAAAGAGACCAAAATAGAGAAGAGACATTGTGAGGTAATAAAAATAAATTATATGTACATACATACGAATACATAGCGCATTCCATCCCATCGTGGAGAAAATTACTACCAAACTAATACCTGTACAATGACTTCAGAAATGTAATTTTTCATTCCATCCCGCTGTTCAACAGGTAATGCATTCCATCTATATTTGATTACGCCTTCAAGAACCTGTATATAATATGAGCATAGGAAATGAAAAGACTTCTGCAAGCGAGCAACTCAATAATGATTACAGATATTTAAGAGTTGTCCAACACTAAATGAGCAGATAGAATGTCATAACAATTGGCTCATTAAATGCACCCGTATTTTTTTTGGCTGTGGATAGAATTTCTCTAGATGTTCTTTTTGAAGGAAACTTTACATAACAATGGACAAGCTATCCACAAAAGAAAAAAAAGCAACTCTAAGAAGAGCAAAAACACTAGCACTCCCAAGAAAAGAACCTCAACAAACAAAAATATTACAAGAAGCAAATTCAGCATTATGTGACTTCCACCTCCAAATTATAGAGTATGAAAAGGAGAGACTTCTGTAACACCACAGTCACAGGTAATGCATTCCATCCCACTGTTCAACAGGTAATGCATTCCATCAATTTTAATTTTTCCATAAGACAAACCATATTCCCTTATATAGTCTTCAAAATTTTTCTATTTGTATCTCAATCCATTTACCCAAAGGATGGTCATCACCGTACGATCCCACAATTACCAGCCTTCTTATTACTTAAAAAAGCAGAAAATGTTTCAATAAATTCAGGGCAGCAGAAGCTATACACCACATAACAAATATGATCTGTAACAGCAAGGCAGTAAGAAGATTAGATAAGAGTTATCAATGCTCTCTATATCTCTCTTTGCTACATTTAAACCAAATAAAAATTGCACCAAAATAAATCTGACAAATTTACATACAATTGAAAAATCATCCAACATAGCCATAGCCTACTCAACAGCTCACCCCCAGCCAACCTAACAGGCAGCAAGGGATGCGAAGATTGAAAAAAGTCCACCACAAATTTATCATTAACCAACAATTTTGCAAAATTGATATTAACACAATGTTCAGAATCCCTATATAAAGTGCCAAAACATAATACATTTAGGCTCCTCAGTCCTAGAAACAATAGCCCAACTTGGCAAAGCCAAAGAATATTTTCCAGAGCACTACAACATGATGTAAGAACTTTCATTCAAACTTTCAATGTATGAAGAACTTTCATTATTTTGTAAAATGCAAAGTTATCCTAGCAGGAACTATCTGGTCTTAGTACAGCATATTCAAAGTAAAACTACCAATAGTCCAGAGCAAAAATAATTACAATATATTCAACCAAAAAGAAAATCGAGTCATTTTTGTGATTACTGATAACTGAAAACTCATATTTACTCATTCACTTTCTGTTAAGCTGCACACTGCTGCACTAAGCATAGATTACTGTATAAACAAATGTAGTCACTGACCTGCAAGGCAAAAAACTTGGTATTCAGGTTTTTTGTATTTTGTAGAATGTGCACAACTTGAAGCCACATATCAAGATTGTTTTGCAAGTCCCGCAATATTTGATCAGCAGCTGTTCTCTATAGCACGAACATAAATAGAAAATAAACAACACAAGAAATTTGAATGCAGGGTAAAACAGAAATATATTCTCATCAAAGTTAAAGACCAAAGTACTAAATTAATAACCAACCAAAAAAGCTCTTACAAAGATAGTAATTCTCATCTCAAGTAATACACTTGAATAAACAAGGTTTCATAAGAATCACTGGCATAAATTTTAGTATGACACTAATTAAGAAATTTCGATTATGCCAACTAAGAAATCAAAACATCATGAAGCGCTATTGGTTCCCTGCAGACCCCATACACCAAAAGCTACATGCCCCATTCAAAAGAGCAATTATAGTAACACAAACCTGACCCAACATATATTATTAAAACAAGGGACATGAAAATGCAGAAGTTTGAAATTGATGGGAGCAGAGCCACCAAAACATACTTCTACAAGTAAATAAAACTCTTTGTTTCCAAAGCATAAGGAAAGAAAATGGGGATTTAATCTTTTCTTTCAGTTTCAGAAAATGACCAAATTCCATGATAAAAATGTTATTGCACGATTAAATTAACTTTTTTTTACAATAACTAAAACAATTGAGGAATATATTGTTCCAGATCAATAATCTCCTCACTTCACCCAATTCCCACAAATTAAACAAAACATTTGTCCAATTGAAAGGCCAGCTAGTTTTCCAAGAATAACCGGCAAAGAGAAAAATCAAAGATTTAAAACACCAACAAAAAAAAACTGTTGAGAAAGTCACAGATGCTTTAATTAATTCCATTAATTCATTATACCAAATTATTATTTCTTAAATTAATCAATTTGACTCGAGAATTTACTAATGCCTATGTTTTTTGGATCAATATGTGTTTTTACTTTAAATTAATCAACCAGCAAAGCAGAGAACAAACTCAAATTTTAGCTCCCTTGCAGACAGCGAAGTGTAAATAAACACCTAAAGCAAATAAACACTTTAAAACCAAAACCCAATTTGGTAGTCAAGAAACCAAAGAAAATGCGAAATGGTGAACAGTTAAAATCATAGCAGGCTCCATTGTAAATTTCACTCAGAGGAATTATATTTTTAAACACATTACCATCCCAAATTTTCCAATAAGCAAAACAATAGACACAAAGAAACCCCGCCTCTCCTCACAGAACACCTCAACTCAACTCAACTCTGAAAATACCACTTGGCTATAGGACATATTTCATTAAATCCTGTACATTTTCTTCAATTTCAAACTCTCTGGCAAAACATATGGAAATCATAAAAATCTCCAGTAAAGTAAAAGCCTAAGCATTTTAATCCATAACATCAAAAACTAAAATTTACCCTATCTCCCCACAATTTGAGATGAACCATCAGAATAATTGAAGAAGCATCATCCAAATTAAAAATTAACACACTGAGAATTTCAATTCTAAATTCTTTTCCTACATCTATCCAGAACCAAATAGAATTAGGTAGACAGGAAAACGGAGCCGCATAATAAAAAAACATATCTTTTATGAGTCCCAAGGGTATTGAACCCCAGAATTGAAAACTCACTTCCTCGTAATTCAATGGGAAACAAACAAAATCCACAAGTGCGAAAATAATCAAAACCACCCAAAGAAGACTAAAAATTTAGTGTTTTTAAATTTGCCCTCATTTCCCTCACCATCAACAAAACCTGTAGTCATAAAAAATCACCAAGAAGGGAGTGCACTCCCCTCCCTAAACCCTAATGTTGGTATGTTAAATATACCGCCATTGTCACCAATTTTCTAAAGAACCCAACAAGAACCAGAGAAATAAAAGTACACACAACTTCAATAATCCCCGGTAATTAGGGAACCAAACAGAAACCAAAGAGCGAAATCAATAACACCCAAAAAGCCAAAGGAAATCCCTCGTATATTTGTATTGAACTCTAACAATTCGTACAAGTAGAGTGATAATTTCCATAACTTTATCGGGAAACAAACAGAAAATAGCAGGAAGAGAAGAAGAGGAAAAACAGCAGACCTCTTCCTTAGATCCGGTGCCATAGAAGGCAGCAACAGTAGCATCGAGCAAGGCGACGTCAATTGGCTGGCTTAAATCTCGAAGCTTCTCAGCCGCCATAGCTGAAACCTCACAGAACAGCACTTTATCACACTGTCTCTGACACTAATAAACCCTAGAAACAGTACGGACCAAACCCTAAGAGAAAGAGAAAACAAAGATTTGATTTTCTAGGGAGAGAAAGAGAGAGTTTAAGAAGAGTCCGCTAAAAGAGGAGAGAGTGAAAGAAAGAGGAGCGTTTACAACTTTATATAAGGGGGACGGATAATAAAAGACAGCTTAAAATTGAAGCAGAGAGGGAGAGAGAGACTTTGAAATGTGTTTTTTTCTCTTTTATTTTTTATAATTAATTATAATTTAATTTAATTAATAAACGAAGGAGAAGGAGCCAGCGACTGTGACTGTAACTGTCACTGTGTTATTTACTGGGAGAGATTTATAGGGCCCTAGAATTTAGAATTGATAATTTTGGTGCTATTATTAATTAAATTTTAAATTTAAATAAAATTAAGTTAAAATTTGTAAGAAAACATCTGTACATATAATATGAAATTTTTATATTTTTTTATTAAAATATGTTCAACTGGGTTATATGAAATAAAAATATTATGAAAAAATAACTAAGATATCTTAAAGATATAAATAGAAGTTTAACTAGGTTACATGAGTATTTTGAAGTTTGTTTTTTTATGTAAGTTTTTGTTGGACAGCGTAATTGCAACACCTATAGATATAGATAGAATTATTTTATCGTCGAAAATTTTTGGCTGCCTGTTTAGACATTTGTAGAAACATTTTGAAATTTGCGGTAATGATTAAGAGATGGAAGGCAAATTTGAAGTTTCTTCCAAGGTTTCATCGCTGTTGATGCCAATGTTATTGTTTATGCAATAATTAAATATGTATTGTTGTTATTTCCGAATTTTAAGCAATAACAATAATAAATAAAAAGAAAATTCCACGTGAGTAATGATACAATTTAGAGACTATAAAATAAAGATTTCGAACTTTGTTTTAATAAATAACATAAGTCTATAATAAATATAATAGATTGATAATATCATGGATAATTAAATAAATACAACTTTATATGAATGTTAAGTAAATTATCTTACATAAACTAAACAATTAAAACCAAATTATAAACTATTAAAAACTAAACCAAATCAGCCCACTACTATATATAAACCAACCATATGCTTTGTTATTCTCATTTAGACTTCATTTTAAGTTTATAATTTAGACTTTTCAAATTAGGAAGGGAGAGTAAGAAACCGAGAGAGTCCAAGACAAAGCATCCATGCATGAAGGGAAACCCATTTTAAGTTTATAATTTAGACTTTTCAAATTAGGAAGGGAGAGTAAGAAACCGAGAGAGTCCAAGACAAAGCATCCATGCATGAAGGGAAACCGAGAGTACCACCACATGCATAAGTGAAATTCTGTTGAATTGAAACAAATTGAGAGATGAGGAAGGAAGTTTGGCCATGGGAAAAGCACTTGAAACTGTGAAAAAGAGGTGAGAAAGAAGAGTTTGGCTGAATTAACGAGCTAGCAAGGGAAATTGAGAGGAAGCAAGGCTGTGGTGGTTGGAAAAGTGAAATAGTTGGCCGGAAATAAGGGAGAAATGAGGTACAAAGTGGTCAGAATTTGATGAGCAAAG
Organism: Cedrela odorata; assembly: GCA_035584115.1. Taxonomy (NCBI): domain Eukaryota; kingdom Viridiplantae; phylum Streptophyta; class Magnoliopsida; order Sapindales; family Meliaceae; genus Cedrela; species Cedrela odorata. The sequence continues at coordinate 15,485 of JAXCLQ010040530.1, read as the reverse complement.
AGTAGTGGGCTGAGACAAAAGAGAAAGAGTGAGTGTTCAGCTGAATTGAAGGGAAGAAGGGAGAGAGCAGCTAAATAATGCAAAACTGAGAGGTGAGAAGAAGAAATGGCCAGAAATTTGAGGAAAATGATAAGGAGTTGGTTGGAATAAGGGAGAAAGAGGGGAAACAATCCTGACCATGAGGAGGAGAGGAGGAAGGGAGAAAAAACACAATAAAAAGAAAGTGATTTTATCTAACAAAGGAAAACAAACTTGTGTGACTTGATAATTTGTGAGTTTAATTGTGTTTAGCTAATGTGTTATGCAATTGTTATTGACGAAATGGTGAAACATACATAAATTAAATTTGTGGTAGTATGTGCTGTGAGGAAGGTAAAATGGTGGTTGTGAAAAGAGTGCTTGAGGAATTAAACCGATGAGTTTAAGAAGTGTAGATGTTATATGTGTTGTGTTGCAAAAAATCGAAATGTGAACTTACGAAAAATATTGGCTGCAATTGTGTGTTGATGTGGGAGTTGTTCTGGGTTGAGAAAATTATAGATTGGAAGTATTATAAGACATAATTAGGGTAATGTACGTGAGCAGAATCCCGAATAGGGGGGAATGCGAGTAAAACGAGTAAGCGTTGATCACAAGAAATTTTTGAACAAGGTCCATTAAAATAGGAATTGAGTGAGTTCTGGATTTCGGATTGAGGAACCGCAAAATTTTACATAAACTAGACACATAGGGGCATAATATAGCTGAAACCAGATCAAGAAGTTGAGTGATACAGTCCCAAAATTTGTCAGAACTAAGCTGCCATGTTGAGTTGTTGCAGCCTGTTACACTGAGTAATGTGTCAAAATTCTGTCATAACTTGAGCGTTTGGACTCGAAATGTGAATTCGTGAGAAGTAGTAGAAACTAAACACGTAGTAGAGTGTGTTCTCATAAATTTAGGTTGTGATACCTTACCAGTTCAATGCACTACAATTTTAAAACCGCTCACTATACAATAAACACTGTATGAGCTTTCGTAATGAACTAAATCGGTTTAGTCTTATTTAGGGCAGATTACATATGTGTAATATAATTGTGTATTTATTCATTTATAATAAAAGAAGTTAACCAAAGTTATATATTATAGATCGTTAGGCCGAATATCCGTTTACTTCATATTAGATCGAGCATACTGCAGTCAAAAACCGATGAGTAAGCATTTGTTTGTATATATATATATATATATATATGTGTGTGTGCGTGTGTATATGAAACTAGTACCAAAATTATATATGAAATAAACTGATTGAAATTGTTCGAATGTGCTCTAATATGGTTCCATGAAAGTGATGATTGTATGTTAGTAAATTATTGTAAAAATAATGACTTGTGTGGAATTGCCATTGGTTATACATTATAAACTTGGTATGTTGTGCAGTGACATGTAATGAAGAAGAGTAAATGTATTAATATTGTGAAGTGTTATGTGTATTGTTGTTATAGACTTGAAACAGGGGAACGACGATACTTAATGCCTTTGATATATGATTTTATGACTTGGGGGGACGACGAAACGCAAGCCTCTTAACACTAGTCTTTTTTAATGTCTTGGAGGACGGCGATACATAACATCCCAAAGGTACCGATGCATTCATTTAAGTGTTTAGGGGGATGACGACATGTAACGCCTTTAAACACCGGCTTTTCTTGGTGACTTGAAGGACAGCGATACATAACGTCTCAAGCCACTGATATATTCATTTAGATGTTTGAGAGGACGACTCTATGTAACGTCTTTGAACACTAATATGTTGTTGCATGATGTGTGATAGCTTTCATTATTTGATATATTGAAAATTATTTCTGCCAAAATGCATATAATTGTTACATGTGTATATATGCTTCATATGAATATGCAAGTGATGGCCAAGTATAGATATATGTATATGCAGTAATGTTTGTGTTCACTGATTCCCGTTAGACTTACCCTTTCTCACATTTCAGTTTTGCAGGGCACCTTTGTTTGGTGAGTTGACATCTCATTTTGGAGATATGACTTAGATGAGAGGACATCATTCGCAATTACCAGGGTGTTAGGTTCATTACATGTCTAGAGTGTCATTATATTTTTGTCATGTTGCAGGTTGTGAGTTTGGCTTCTTGTGTAAGGTCTGACATATGTATAGTCAGTTTCATTTTGAAATATGTGTACATATGGAGTTGTATATAATCTCAGTGGCAGCATGACGCCCTTAAATTGTTGGAATCTCAGTGGCAACATGACGCCCTTAAATTGTTGGAATGTTTTTATTTTTCATGGATTTGTGCTAAACGTGCATGTATAACAGATGTGTTTGGATAGGTTATATAAGGCTTAAAGTGATAGGACGAACCTATCATTTATCGGTAGTACTCCAGATTTTGGGATATTACAATTCAATTCGATTTGAGTCGGATTTCAAATTCAACCGAAATTATTAGTTTTCATTTAACTCAAATAGAACCGAACCAATTGTGAAGGACAAATCTAACCAAACTGATAAGTGTTAATTTGATTCAATTCGTCTCATCTATTTGAGTTAAACAAAAAAATAAAAATTATTTTTTTAAATTTTATTAACTCTAAAATAAAAAAACAAAAATTATTTTATATATTTTATATTAATTAAATTTAAATGAGTCATTATTTATCAATTAAAATAATAAAAATAATATATAAAATATTAATTTTAAATTATTAATTTAGTATGATTTTTGTTAGTTTGAACCAAGATTTGATTTTTCCTAAATCTAAATCGAACCAAAATATTTCCAAACCAAACTAAACAATTAATTTAGCTGTTTAGTTTGGTTCTATCCATCCCTAGTAGCAAATGTAATTTGATGCATGAATTAAATATTGCAGTTAGATTAATTTTTTTTGGCTTAAAGGTAAATATAATTTGATATAGGAATTGAGCCTTACAATTAGATTAATTTTTTGGGTCTAAAAGTGAATGTAATTTGATAAAAGAATTGAACATTATAATTAAATTAATATTTTAGGTTTATGTCTACACCGACAAATCAAACCAATTTAAACCAACAACCATCTGTTTAGATTCGTTCGGTTCATCTCATGCTATCATTTTCTTTAAATTGAAACCAACGATATCTTTCTACAAAACTTTTTGTAAAGTAAGATTATCACAAACTTCACAATAATATTTGATAAAATTTTAATATAAATATAATGTTAATTTCACAAATTTACTAAATTTTAGGAATGAAGTTTATATATCTAAGATTTGAAAGTGGGAATGAGTAATTTTATCTTTAATTTAAAGAGTTTATTATAAAAGAAAAATAATGTAAAAAGTACAATATAAAGACAATTAATAGAAAAAAAACTATAAGAAAAATATATTTTCTTAAAATATAATTTTAGAACTATTAAGTAGCAATTGTTTAGTCTTGTGTGATTTTTTTATCTATTTGGATAAATATTTATTATGATCAATTTTTTAAGTCTTAAATTTTTTAGTTAATATAGATAATTAAATATATATATATATATTATTAGAATTTGAAAGATATTTCAATAGGAACTTAAATAATATTTTATTGAGACTTGGTGTAACTTTTCAACTAAATAATGAATTTTTCTTTTAGTAAGCACTCTAGCCACAAGCTATCATAAAATTATTTGTTTTAGGTGACAAAAGTATATAAAAAAAAAAGGTATTAGTTAATGCAGTAAGATTCTATATAGAATTCTATGCATTAGAATGATTTTCTTTATTTGTTTGATTGTTGTATTGCTTGAAATCAAAGAAAATAACAAAGGTAAAGCCGATGATCTGATGAAAACCTTCCGATACTTAAGTTAGGGTTTTGCTTTTGTATGTGTTTGAAAGAAGATAATGCCAACAATTTGGTAACGAAAACTTAATAATAACGAATATCTCTCGCAATGTGAAATTGTAATAATGTAATGTTGTGTATACTTGATTATCTTTGACTTACCTTTTATAGGCTTTTTTGTCCCACTACTATTACATCTTCCGATTTTTTTAGAATTCTAAAAAATAAAAAATCATAATCCAAAACTTATTAGTATTCTAAGATCACGAAATCATAATTTCAAACTTATTGGTATTCCGAGAATTATTGGATTTTAAGCCTTATTTGCATAATACTTCCACCAAGCTATAAATCTTTCCTTATTTTGGAAAAGCCCTAAAAGTTTGAACTTTACAATAGTCAGAAACAACCGCTGATGGGAGGTTTCATAAACTCACATTTTATCTGAAACCTTCTTCTTTAACAAAGATGACATCGGGTTTTGATGACTTACTCGATGCCCTCGTTATATTATACTTGAAGCTTTTATTAGGAAAAGAGGTCTTAGGTTTTCATATCTAGATTTGAGACTTTTTGTTGAACTTTGAAAGTCTCGAACCACGTCATACTTGAGATCTTTATTACGTCATGGTCAAGATCTCATTAAATGAGATAGGTCTCGAATTCTATCTAACTTATATGAAACATTTGCTAATGGCTAAAGCCTTGGCATTGCGTTGTACCTAATGGGCCCAAAGTCTATTGGGTTTCATCCATGCTCTAAGCCTTTTCTTAAATATTAAACCTTTTAGTTTTTAGTCAAAAACAAAGAGTTTTGATTTGAACGGACTCGTACATCTGCCTTTTACCCATCAACTTTAAATGTTGACCCGAATCCCATAAATCTTTATTCACATGTTCGCTCTTCAGTGGATCACGAGGCAAAAACGTTTCAACTCCCAAAGATTTGAGACCTTTTGTTGAACTTTAGAAGTCTCGAACCACATCATACTCGAGATCTTCATTACGCCATGGTCAGGATCTCATTAAATGAGATAGGCCTCGGATTCTATCTAACTTATATGAGACCCTTGCTAATGGCTAAAGCCTTGGCACTGCGTTGCACCTAGTGGTCCCAAAGTCTATTGAGTTTCATCCGTGCTCCAAGCCTTTTCTTAAACATTAAACCCTTCAGTTTTTAGTCAAAAACAAAGAGTTTTGATTTGAACGGACTCGTATATCTGCCTTTTGCATGTCAACTTTAAATGTTGACCCGAATCCCATAAATCTTCGTTCACATCTTCGCACTTCAGTGGATCACGAGGTAAAAATGTTTCAACTCCCAAAGATCACCCTTGTTCTCAACATAACACCTCCTTTTTCGAATTCCAATGATCATTCCTTTGATCTTCCATCTGACTTGGCTTTCTCTCAACCCTTCGCCATTTCGCCACATCAACGATTGGGGTAAGGGTTTCTTACTTTTATAAATACCCTCTATTTGTCTTTTATTGCCCTTATTTACACCTTCTTCATCTCCAAGCCTTTTTTAGATTTCATTAACAATTGCAACAAAAGTAGCACCAAGGTATACTTATCGAGTACCAGATTTAATCCATTTGTTATCAACATCATTCAGAACGACAATGACTAATTTGGAACTAAAAAGATTCTAAAGTTTGTATTCAATTTTAGTTCCGTCCTTATTTTGAACTACAACATTTTTTCAGTGTAAACAGTCTTGCCAAGAACAAAGTTTTTCTACAACTCCCAAAATATTGTTCTTCATCAAAACTATCCATTCTCTTCGACAACATCTAGTAAGCCTTCACATTTCCCAAACTTTTTTTATTGATTTGAATCTTTATTATTGAGATAGGTATTGGATAACTTCTTAGGGTTTTAGACTATTGTAGGATTTTTCCTAAGTTGTTGATGACCCTGAGCAACTTTTGATAACTTGTTTGTCTTAATCTTTTGAACAGAAATATATTTTGTTGCGAGTGATAATGAGACTGCTTCCAGAGGAAACAATTTAAAGGAGGAGTTGGCCATTGTCCCAATTTCCCCCTTAATTCTTGAAGTAAGAGAACAGATGACAACTTTTCAAATAGACTAGTTCCCTTCCACAATCATGGAATCGAACCTACAAACCTACACCTATTACTACAATATCCTAGAGAACATCTACCTTAGCGTTCTTATAGCAAAAGAGCTTCCTAGCTATCCCCTTAATGGTGAAACTTTCTTTAACGAGGAATTATTTCACCTCGGTATTAAACTTCCCTTACAATGCTATTTTATTGAGATCTTTAAGTCTTTTAGGATTACCCCTTAAATTCATGCTAAAAATTTATAATTTTAATTAATTAAGTTATAAATTTAAATTTGATATTTAATAATAATACAAATGTAGTTGAAAAGATTAAAAAAAACTCACTAAAAATTTACAGATATTCTCACAAATTTGGTAAATATTAAGTATATGTTAAAACGAGTTTAATAATGAAATGTCAAATTTACTATAGATTGAAGGAGTGTTTGATATTGAATTTTTGTGGCAAATACAAATGCAAATTTGGAATTATCTATCCTAAATTAAAAAGTAGGTGCAGATAATGTTAAACATGAAACAGGTAATATAGTATTTGATACATAAAATGCAGGACTTGAACATGTTAAAAATATACTTGAAACATGAAACATGTACGGTAGAACTTGAAATGTGTTAAACTGAATTTGAAACACAATATACAAAACTTGAAATAATAACACAAATTTTAAGAATTCTAATTTAATTTGACACAAATTTTAAGAATTCTAATTTAAAATTAAAATAAAAGAGTTAGCATAATTAACATTATACTTAAAATATTTAATATAAAAGGTGATATATGTAACATAAAATTTAAAACATATTAAAAATATAATTGAAATATAGTAAACAACCAGAGAAGACAACCAGAGAATAAATAGTACCGGAAAACTTAAAATAATTTGTAAGTAGTTTATTTATATAATAATAAATTATATTACTAAAATCATATATATTTTTATTATAGAGACATTCAATTACTAGACTAATTGTACATAATTAAATAATAGTTAAATTTTCATAAAAATTAAAATTATTTAATTTAATTAGAAAACCAATTTAAATGTATGTATGGTCTCTTTGAAAATCAACTTGGATGAACCTTTTTGGTTAATGAGGGGTACAAGTCATATACAATTTATTTATGAAAAATAAAAATAAAAAT
>JAXCLQ010040499.1:0-22146 GCA_035584115.1 Cedrela odorata | reverse complement strand
AAAAACACATTTGTGGTACACATTTGTCCCCTTAATAAATTTTAATGATTTTTCATGCAAATTAGTTTATTCTAATAACTGAAGTTAGACAGAATTTATATAGGCTAAATCAATTTATTCTTACATGATTAGTTTATACTAATAACTGAGGTTGGACATAATTTATATAGGCTAATCAGTTTATTCTTACCTGATTAATTTATACTAATAACCAAGGTTGGACATAATTTATATAGGCTAAGCCAGTTTATTCTTTACCTGATTAGTATGCCAAGTTTTTATGATTTTTCATGCAAATGGTAAATGCACTAAATGAAAGGTTGATTTTTTGTAGGTTTCAGATACATTGTAACAGATTGCTACACGTTCTCATGGCATAGAACATGTATCTGTTATAGCTGAAACATTTTGCGTTACTATTTACTATAATGGATCAATAAAATGAAATTATAATAGTTTTTATTGGTGTTAAATATGTGATACAACTTTTTTCTTTTTAAATTTGCCTTGTAGATGCTGTTACTCAATAACGATATCACATCTTTGACCCAGGTAGTTTTACAATTTTTGGAGAGGTTAGATGATACCACATTTGTGGCTGATGAAGGTGCAAATGGCGCATCATCTTTCAGGTTTAGGAAAGAAGTCTATTAAATTTAAAAACCTTATTTAATTTTAATTTCAATTTGATAGAACTTCAAATGTGTGTATCTATTTTTTGTGAACAGTACATGGCTCATAAGCCTTGTAAACTGATATTGTAATGTTGTGGTAACTGGGATGTGGATGACAGTAGTTGGTGCAAACTGTTTTTTTGTGGCAATGTTTAACTTGCTTAAATTATGAATTTGTTTTGTTGTGGTAATGCTTAAATTGCTTAAAATGTGAATATGTTTTGTAGTGATAATGCTTAAATTGGTGTGGTAATGCATCTTTTGTTGACATAATGTTTAAATTGTTATGTTGTGGTTATGCTTAAATTGGCCATCGAATTCTGTTTTGATGTGGTAATGCTTATAAAGTCCTATTTTGTGTTCACTGCTTGGCCTATGAAATTTTGCTGTTTTGTTTACATCAGATTCTGTTTTGGTTTGTTTACAAGGCTGATTTTCTGTTCACTTCTTGGCCTATGAAAATTGATAAGGTTATTTCATCTTTTGTTATAAGGCCATCAGATTATGTTATGGTTTGTTGTTGGAAATAGGTTAACGAAGTGAAAATCAAGTTAATAGATACTGCTTTTTACTGGAATGGGTTTTGAATAAAAGAAATGCTTAAATTGATTTTGTTGTGGCAATGGTTAAAGTGCTTAAATTGCTCCAATTCCAGTTACTTGATATTGCTTCTATACACTGCTTGTAATTCCCTTCATTGAATGCATAAATTTTTCGTGCTTGTTCAAGCTTGAATACATGCAATAGCCCACAGCTAAAAGGTTGCTTCCTGGCTGACACACGTTCACAACACCCCTTTGCTCTGTTTGGTCAAGCTGCAATATATCAAATTTCAACAATAGTTAGAAGTACTTTATAATCTAACTTCAATTTATGTATAGTATTAAGTCATCAGCTTCATGATAATGAAATTAAATGAACAGGGACATGAAAATTAGAAAAAAATTATTTTCAAGGGTACTTTTTGTTAATACTTATAAAAATATAAGTTTATTTATGTGTGGCTTTTCTAAACCTTGGCTAGCTATGTAAAAAATATTATTAATATATAAAATTTACACATGCAAGCTTATTTTAGTCATTTTATTATTTTAATTAGTTAATTAACAGTCAAACATATCAGTATTTAGGGATATTATCTATTAATTTTAAGAAAATTTATATCTATGTGTAATTTCACCAAACGTCATGGAAAGTATGTGAAAATACTCCCAAGAGAAGAGATAAAATTTTATAAGTTCTTCGTGAGAGACAAACACTCTTATGTTTGAGTATACCTTTTACAATAAAATTTACATGCTATTTATAGAAAGCTTGGGCATCCTCGTAATTTTCATTTTCTTATTTTAACTTTATAAGTTTTGAAACATAAAGTAAAAGAAAGAACAATAGAGGATAATTACAAAAATAATTTATTATTCTTAGTTTTTGAGTTGGCATTCTACAAGTTTCTTTTCTTCAGGTGCCAAAATTTTAAAATGTAATGTCATCTATGACATCAAATTTGTTGTCATTTGAAGGTTTTCTAGCTTCCTCTCATTTTTGGATTTTTTTACAAATTTGTCTTTTTTTGGTAGATAAATCTATAGAATAAGGTATTTGAAATACAACTCCAAGATTTGTAAAAATATAAACATATAAGAGGTGTGAGCCACTAATTTATTATACAGTGAATTTATATAATTATAGTATTTTTGAGCTCTATATCTTTGTAGATCTGTGACATTGAACTCGTTAGCATTGACTTCTAATTTCCTTGTATAAAAACCCACTAGAGTATTGAATTGTACCATTGTAATGTAATGATAAGCTGGTAATAATTGTAGCTTGTTATTCCATAAGCATGTCACAGAATAAATATCTAAAGCAATATTTGTAAGAGCCAGTATAATATTGAATAAATTAAAGTTTTTTTGATATCTATTCAATACTATCTCTAATAGTTTCAGATATTGAATTAATTACTCCATAGTCAAATAATTTTAGTATTGTAAATTTTTCTGGATCGATAGATGCAATTAAATTCAAGTCTAAGAAACTTTTACTTAGATCAACTTGCATAGTCATGAATTTAAAATATGGTTGACCGTTGTTCTGTAGCACTGATATTCTTGTTGATAATTGTTAAGCTACACTCAATGCTTTTTGTAATTTTAAATTTTTTTTATGATTTTATTTTCTACCAAACCATAAATTTATGCTTTAACGTCTATTGGTAGCTTGTCTATTGCCTTATTTTTTTTAAAAAAATTTCAGTGGTTTTTTCCTCAATAAGAGTAGCTTTAATGATGCTTAAAACTTCTTCACTATTGTATGAGTTTGCCTTCTCTGCAAATTGCAGCTTTACTATTTGTAGTTGTTGGAGATATGCCCTAGAACCAATCTTATTATATGGTTCAGGGATAACATCTTTATGTATATACATAATTCTATAACAAATTATAAACTTGTTTACGATTAATAAAATGACTTTTATATCATTTTACATGTATAGTTGTTGATATATATTGTATATATAAAATGCAGAGTAAGATCCTGTGATGTATTATGATGTCAGGACTCTATCTGCAAAGATTTGTAGATATGAGTACAGAGTCTTGATTTGAATACATCTGAATCAGTTCTTAATTGACGTGATGTCATATGAGACTATGACATTGTATGATTGGTATGTTTGATACTACCAATGATTAGTATTAGATACTAATAGTTGGGTGACGAGTCTCATGTCACAAGAGCATAAAAATAGGTAATGCGATGGAGAACATATTACTGAACTTAACCAAACGTGACAAATTCCATGATTGATTATCCACAGTCAATAATACGTTACACAACTGTATTAGTGTATCACTAGTCATTTGACCTGAGATATCACGGCTGCCCTCTGCATTGAGGCACATTATTCACTTGTGTATATCGCACTGGGTTAGCCACGCTTGGTGAAAGAAGCTTGCTGACAATGTGTTTAAGTGTAATTTAGCTGTCCATTATTCATACATATCTTAGCACCATTATATACAAATATATATATATATATATATAATTATCATATTCATACATCATTGTCTGGTCCATGTTCAGGGCTACGCACTTAACTGGACAGAGGGATAGCCTATACCCAAAACTATATACTTGATCGGGCAAAGAGATTATATCTTAATCTATGGATCAATTTTGTAGCACATGCGTGCAATCATATACATATACATATACATACATACATACGTACATACATATATAGATATATAGATATACACACACACACACACACACACACACATATATACATATATATACACACATATACATATACATATATGAATAGAGAATTCATATTTGTATCATATTCATCCTCCTCTTGGCTATAATTTCGTATAACTTATCAACACTTCCATAAATAACTAATATCTCAACACATCATTTCCATATATATAACTATAATCATGAACATAATTATAAACATCGCATAAAACAAATAAGAAGTATAAGTATTTCATTCGCTGGTTTACACTTAACCACTCTAAGTCACAATGTCGTTGACGAATGATTTGGTTGACAATCTACAACCAAACACTTATCCGTTAAAATTCGCAATGTCACATATTTGTCTCATAAATGAGTAAATAAATTATGAACAATAGTCCTTAACCTGCACTCGGAACATCTAAGATTTCCTACAAGTTAGACGAAAATCAAATTAAAGTTATCTAGATTGGGAAAATCGCAAATCTAACTCCTATTATTTTAAGTAATGCTTCACAAAATATAGGATGATCTAAAGTTCTGCTATAACCAATTGGAAGCACATTTTGAGCCAAATTTTTAATGTTTATCCCTTATAAGTCTAGTTTTTATAGCCTCTCATAGTGTTTTATTTGGAATTCTAGCGCCCAACTTATGCCCTATCACATCCTAGAATCCTTGGAACATGACCAGTAGAAGACAAGAACCCTCTTGTCTCTTTTAGCCTTATATTATTATACAACTAGAGGACTTAGTGTTTGTAACCTATTATATACAGATTAAACAAGCATATTTACAACTTCATTCAAGTCAACGCATCGTCACATTACTCAAATGGACTCAAATCATCAAAAGATTTGCAACAGGCTCTATGCCCATAATATACATATAAACTAATCATTACCAAAAACACACACACACACACACACACACACACACACACACACATATATATATACACATACACATACAAACACATGAACATTGTTTTATAAAATTTAACCTAAGGTTGTAATCCCCATACTGAACATCATTATGCATGTGTAAACTTAAAAACCCCTAGTGACTGTATGTCAATATTCCGATCCACTGGTCTGTCTTCAAAGAAAGTTGTTGTACCTCTGGATCATATACACATAACCTACATAACTGAAGTTGGGGAAGGGGTAAGTCTTGGAAAGACTTAGTGCGTAGAAAGAAAATTTCACATCATCATTCATATATTCGTTTCTCATACGTATCATATTACTATCATGTACAAGCATATAAATACGAATATCATGCTCATACATCCTTGTCTGGTCCATGTCCATGGTAACACACTTGACCAGACAAAGGGACAATTCATACCTAGAGATACACACTTGACCGGGCAAATGGACCATATTTGGATCTATGGATCAATTTTGTGGCACATGCACACACATGCAATCATATACATATCCATATTATAATAGACAGCTCATGGCAAAATCATATTTGGCCTCCTCTTGGCCATAATCACACACACACACACACACACACACACACACACACACACATATCATAAATATATCTCATAAATATCTACATATAATAAACATACATATTTCACAAGATGAGGTGTCATATTATTTCCATCTGTATAACTGTAATCATAGTAATATTCCACTCACAGGTTAGGGTCTGGCAATTTCAAATCAAGATGGGGTCGACGATTGTTAGGTTTGACAATCTATAATGAATGACTTTCGTTAGGATTGCAATGCGATATATCTATCTTGTAAATAAATAGATGTATTGTATATGAACTTGTAACCCAATAAAAGTCAAGATGATTTAAATCTCTACAGAACCTCAAATTGAAATTTCTCCCGAGTCACAAAATTGAAATTGTTCTAGATGATAATTATTGCACAAGGGAATGATTTTAAACTCTCGCTATGCAAAACTGGCAACTAATCTCGACCTAAATTTTTATTAACATATTCTTATGAGTCTAGTTTTTACCACATTTCATGGATTCAAATTTTAAATCCGAATTCTTAAGTTATAAGCAAATTACTACACATAACACAACATGATAGGGTATATGCGGTAACAAGGCAACAAATTTTTGAGTTTCGTTGCGAACTTAATTTTGCTCAAATAGACTTGGATTTTGGGTATGTTATTCCCCTATGTGTCTAGTTTATACAGAATTTTATGGCTCGATATTTGGATACCCGAAACTCATTTTATCTTCGATTTACTGAGCCCTGCTCCAGAAATTCTAGCAATTGATATAAATATTTTTACATGCAATTTTACCACCTTATCATTCCTTTCAATTTGATTAAAATAGCTATACATCCTCATACTTTAAATCCACATTATTTAAACATCACTCATTGCCTTATATGGAGATCTTACACTACTCACATGTTTACATAATCACCAATTCACAATTCATACCATTGTTGTATTCAAACTATGTAAAAACACAATCCATACATATATCCATGCCTCACATACTGCCAACAATTTCTCAAGCCTATAAACTATATAATTTTTACACATCTACTATATACACATCATAAACCATCGTTTAAGCTACTAAAACTATGAAAAAACACAATAAGTTTTTTTATCTTTCTCTTATTTTCCTTGATTTCTCTTTCTCTTTCTCTTTTTCTTTTTTTTTTCTTTTTCTTTCTTGTTCTCTTTTTCTTCTTCCTTTATTGTATAATTCTTCTCTTTCTCAAATTGAAAACATCAAACATTATATATTTTAATTAATTGTATAAATAAAGAGCTTGGATCAATCTAACTTAATTCAGTGGACCCATTTTTGCCACCATATTTTTCACTTATTTTGGCCCAGATTCATCCTTATTAAAAACCAATTTAATTGGCCCATATGATGACAAGTCGAGGGTTGAGTGTCATGCCCCGATCAATTTATACGGGTGCATAACAACCACCACATAACCGCAAGATATACTTCTTACTTGTACTCCTACGATTGTGTAAGGCTTTCCATATTTCATTCAGGTATATATATATATATATATATATTTAAATCCATAACATTTATAACCATAGTATATTTTTTATTTACAAATTAGTGATAATACATAGTTTATAGATCCCTGCTAAAACGTCATCTACATACATTACAGTGGAGACATTAAATACCTACAGGTCTCTTATAACTGTACTCTGCAAAACTATGTCTAGAGATATGAATTTACGACCTTCTCGTTATCTGTCTAATATGAAAATATTTTTAAAAAAATTTGAATGTAAGTATAAGTCAGTAAATAGATGGATAATAGTAATTTGAAAATCATAAAAATATGAGTAAGGGTATCACATTTTTAACGAACTAAATACAAATTTTCACAATTTAAAATACTTTGTCATATCCAATCATCCTAATAAAACAATTTCAAATCTAAAATTTGAAATTTAAATTGTTCACTTAAAATCAAACAAGCAATATAAAATCATTTCGTTTCAGAGGGAAGCTCAGCCATTACGATCCATCTATTTAGGCTTAGTTTCAGAGGGAAGCTCACCTGTTACGGTCCATCCCTTAGGGCTTTATTACAAAGAGAAACTCACCCATCATGGTCCATTCTCAAAACTTTGTTTAAGAAAGAAGTTTACCCATCATGGTCCATTCCTCAATATCTATATAAGAGGGAAGTTCACCTATTATGGTTCATCCCTCATAAGTTATGCACTCTATCAATGCACAGACGTACTCACACCAAACACTTGCACCAAACAATTTTAATACATACAATCCACAAAATATTTTCCATAATAAATATAAGTCACATGATCAGAACATTCAATTATCACACATCAACTCATTCTCGGAAACCCTCCATAAACTTTCAAAAATATTTCATTGAATTACCCTTACTCATGACGTATCAAATCCATATTCAAAATACATTTAAATTTCATAAATCACTAAAACAATTTAACATTCAAGCCTTTCATAAATTAATAAACAATTAAACATATAACTTATTTATTTAAAACCTTGAAAACATATTCATCTACTCACCCGTTAAGTGCTAAGATGTCCAATTCAAAGCGTTGGTGTCAAACGCTCGAGTTGTCAATCTACAATTAAACGGTTTTTCATTATACTTTATATAATATGTCTAATTGAGTAAAAAAATGTAGTATGTATAAACTTGCCACTTAAATAAACAACAATACGATTAAAATATCTACTAAATTAAAGCTGAATTTTTTCTAAGGGACTATTTATTGCATAGGGGCATACCCTATGCTCACGATAATCTTGCACAACGTAAAATTGGCAACGTATTTCAACCTAAATTTTTGGCAACACATTCCATTATGAGTTTAATTTGTACTGTATTTTATGAATTTGGCTTTCGGATCCGATTACCCAAGTTACGACAAGTTTTCGACATATAACGCAATAAAACAAGGTATAGTACTTCAACAGGGCAGTTTTATTCTAAATTTTCTTGCAATCTTGTCTCTTTATAAAACAAGCAATTTTTAGATATGTTATGCTCCTATGTGTCTATTTTTCATAGAATTTTACGGAGTATTAATCCAATGCCTAGAACTCACTTAGTTTTCATTTTTCAGAGCCCTACTCGGGGTTTCTAAAAATTTGCCTATATATAAGTTCGACCTACATTTTTAATACCTTCTAGCTACTAAACTCATGACCTATCACACATAATTTCTTCATTTTTCTAGCTTCAAAACACACATATGTGAGTGTACGATCAACGCTCACTTTTTGCAGGGTTACGCATCTGTTTTTGTAACACCGTTAAAAAATACAATTAACGATTTTCACACCTACAAGATTTTTACCACTATTTCATGCCAAACTCTCCACCCTATTTTCAACACCATTTCAACCACAACCATTACATATAAATACATCTTAAACTCACCATTTTTAGCAACAAAACACATCCATACTCAACCATTTCAACATCCTTACCCATCAATTTGGACCAACTTCACTTCTTTTAACATCAACATGCGTGTGTGCGCACAAACACACATTTATAGCCATTCACAACATTTATACATTTCAAACAATCCAAAATTCATGTTTTAACATTCATTAAACATCAAACTAACATATACAACAAATAAACTTCAAAACCACTCACAAACTTACCTATTTGCTAGAACACCATGCTTGCTTCTCTCTCTCTCTCTCTCTTTCTTTCTCTTCCTCACCTAGTTAGGCCCCTTTCTTCCTCACCTGGTTCGGCCACTATATCCTCTTCCCTCATTGGCTCAGTTGGTTTCCACCTAACTCACTTGTTTGGCTTCTTCCTTTTTCACCTCTTGCTGTTTTCTCCCTTCCTCTTGTCTCTTTTTTTGGGCGTCTCCTCCTTGTTCTTTTCTTGTCTAAATTGTGCTAAATACTTGTAAAAAGAACTAGATAAAAAAAGATTAAAACATACCAAAAATGGGCTTGGACTTTTATTTTTAAATTTAATAAATTCAGCCTAATATTTATTTAAATGAAACTTGGGCTGCATAATAGTATTGGCCTTCACTTAGTAAAGTTTTGGGCTTTACTTAGTAACATTCATTGGGCCATATTATAAAAATATGAATATTTTAATAGTGGCCCCACACTTTTACTATTTATAATTTTTCCCTGACTTATGGTGATTTCGCATTTTCACCCATTGAGTTTTAAAAATCTTCAATCTAATCCTTATACTATTTGTACTTATCATAAAAATAATGAAAATGAAATAACATACTTAAGTCTATATATGTCTACAGCATTTATGCCTAAATTTCGGGTTAGCTTTACGTGCATAGCTTAACTAGGTTTTCTTAAAACCTAACACATTAAATTCATATCTAATACTAAAATCGAATAAAATTAAGTTATCTCAAATTTGTCGGGTTCTACATTGAGATCATGATAAATAGAGGGTGAAAATTTTGTAGACAATTGTAAAGAAAATGGATTCATTTTGGCTTAGCTTGTGGGCTTACATTTTGTTTATTATGTGGGCTTGGTTTTGTATTGCTTTATTGTCCACAATTATAGCTGTTTGCACCCCTTTATTTTATTTACCTTGATTTAACTTATTGCCCCTTAAATTCTAAGAATTTAGCATTCTAGTACCTAATGTTAGTTTGTAGATATCATAAAAAAAAAATCGGTCATGACATGCCTACATGAATGGATACTGTTCCAACTAAAGTCCACTACAAAGCAGCTGGTGTCTGAAATTTTTTGAGAACTCATTTCTTGATGAAAATGACTTGATTTTTAACTATGTTATTATTTATTATATCTAATTTCTGTGAGTCTTTACAAATCTTAATTTTGAATTATAACATTTAAGTTATAACTAAATTACTACATACTGTGCAGACACGGGATAATGTCTAGTGTCAAAACAGAGCAACCAACTTCTGAATTTTATCGAGGACTCATCCCTGCATGAAACGATCTGGTTTTCGAATATGTTATTCCTCTATGTGTCTAATTTTTAATGAATTTTACAGCACTAACATCGAAAGTAGGAAACACTATTCTATTTTTGAATTTCCGTATACTATCTAGAAATTTTGACAAACCGAAATGCAATATAAGGTAACCACTTTCAAAATTTCCTATAAACTCATCTTTGCACAAATTAACCTAGTTTTCAACTATGTTGATTGTTATCGTGTCTAGTTTCTATAAAATTTTACCATTCACTCATCAAAGGTCTAGGACTTAATCTGTATTCATATTACCATACTCAGTTCAGAAATTTTTGGTAACCAATATCTACTCTTTCTACATGCACACCTACTGCGCTATCATTTAACTCAATTTCACTACCACATTCATGAATTAACACATCTAAATTTCACATTCTTATGCCTCGAAACACAACCCTAGCACACATAAATCCATTACTAAATTAAGTCTCAACATAAAAATTAAAATTTCATCCCATCATAACCAATTTTACACAAATTTTCACAAGGTTAGTAAATCACTTACCTTTTCTCTTCTTTCCTTTTTCTCTTCTTATTTCTTTTTTTCTTCTTTTCTTTCTTCCTCCTTTTCCTTCTTCTCTTCTTTTCCTCTTCTTCTTCTTCTTTTTCTTTTCATTTCATTCTCTTCCTCCCTCACAACTTTACTTCATCTTCTCTTATTTTCTTTCTTTTCTTTCTCTCTTTTCTTTTTTTCTTTCCCCTCTCACGTTTTTGCCTTTCCTTCTTGATTTCTCTTTTTAGCTCTACATTTGTCTAAATAAGTATAGAAGTTTCTAGAAATGAGCACCCATTTTGAATAGTTTTAGCCTTGTATTTTAGGCTTGGATTTATGCTTAAATGTGGGTTTGAATTTTAGGCTTGTTAATAGTCTTGGTCATAGATTTTTAATTTTTATTTTGTGGCCCCACATTAATAGCAATTTACTTTTCTTCCCCTACTCATCATAAATCATCACATTGGCTCTACAAACTTTAAAAGCTTTTCATTATAGTCCCTGATATCTTACAGTAATTTCTATAGAGAAATTTAAGGCTATTACGTCTATTTTTTCCTCTTTTATTTAACTATGATTTCTAACTATAAATGCTAGGCTTCTATGTCTACTTGTACTTTTTCTAATTACTCCTAGTTTTAATAGTTCTTATATATGCATTTTAATTTCTTTTTTATCTTTTAAATTGTATGCTAATTTTGTTTATTTATGGCTAAATTGATATTTATTATTTCTATTTTATACATTTCTTTTGTACTTACTATAGGGTTTTCTTCTATTATTCCTATTATTTGTAAATTTTTTACTTTTTGTTTTAGTATTATAAGCCATAAATAAGATTATGTACAATTTACTTATTTATTTATTTTTTTTATATTTACTACATTTTCTATGTAATCTTGTAAACTCTGTTTTGCGAATATAAGGACTAAAAATAAGGTTTTTCAAAGTTTCAAGTTAATTCTAGAATTTTAAGAAGATTAGGGGTCTTATTAAAATTTTACTATAAGATAAATGAAATGTAGCCGAACAATTCACCCGTATTCATTTATTTTTCTTTCTCTTATATAGAAGATCGTTTTCTCCATTTCTCTCTCATTTCTTGGTCAAATCACTTCAAATTTAGCCGATTTTCTTTCAAATTATTGTTACCAAATAATTTTTCGTCCTCTCCTATTTGATTTATTATCAATTTTAGACTAGAAAATGCAAAAAAGAGCAAGAAAGAAAGCTAGGATTGAAGTCAATTTGAGAAATTCTTCAAATCCAAGGATTTAAGCAAATCTATGGAGTTTTCTTGAATTTTGGTAAGTATTTCACCCATCTTTAAGTTTAAGAGTTCATTTTGGTGTAAATTTTGAAATAGATTTTATTGTGTATGGGTTAAGTTTTTGATTTGTGATATTATTTTAAATTGAGCTTTAAAACATGAATAAGTCTCTTGAATTGTTATTCTTGAAATGTTGAAACTAAATTTAAAAGTTTGAGTTAGTACATAAATGGATTAAGAGCATAATTAGTTTGGAAGGGAAATGAAATAATTCGGACGGCTTGGACATTTTGATGGTTATCCTTATTTTCTGGAAAATATAACTATTTTTAGGTAAACCCATTAAAATAAAATTGTTCTACATCGAAAGATCTTTCCAACGAGTACTTATAATACCAAATTAGAGCTCATTTGCCTTATTAAAGAGCCCCTAAAACATTCTGATATTATTAGGTTTTGTCTTTATAAATTTTTAAGTTTTGAGTATGTGCTTCTGACCCGAGGACAATGGTCTTGACCTGAGAGCATTACTTCTGACCCGAGGATAATGTTCCTGACTTGAAGCATGCTTTTGACTTGAGAACAATACTTCTGACCTGAGAGTATTATTTCTGACCTGAGAGTATTGCTTCCGACTCAAAAATAATGTTCTTGACCTAAGAGCTTGCTTCTGACCTGAGAGCATGTTTCTGACCTGAGAATAATGCTCCTGACCTAAGAGCATTGCTTCTAACTCGAGAGTAATACTCCTAACCTGAGAATAATGCTCTTGACTCGAGGGCAATGCTTCTGACCTGAGAGCATTGCTTCTGACTCGAGAGTAATACTCCTAACCTAAGAACAATGCTCCCGATCCGAGGCAATGTTTCTGACATGAGAGCATTGCTTCTGACTCAAAAGTAATACTTATAACCTGAGAATAATGCTCTTGATCCGAGGGCAATGCTTTTAACCCGATGACAATACTCTTGACTTGAGAATAATTCTTCTAACCTGAGAATAATACTATTGACCTAAGAGCAATGCTTCTGACTAGAGAACAATGCATCTGACCCCAACAGTATACTTCCGACCACGATTCTGACCTGAATTGTTTATTTAACTTTAAGAGGTCATAACTTTAGATCCAGAAAGAGTTAGAGGTTATACAAGATATCATCGAAAAGCTCTTTTCAACTTCTATAACTTGATTACTAAGATTTACTTGACTAAGATCATTTCTGAGGTTAAAAAGTTAAAACATAGTTCATAAATATATATAAGACTAATACCTATAATGCATATATACATCAATTAAAGATTTGTACATGTGTGAATAGAATTAAATATTAAAAGTATTCAGCATGTGTTATTTAGGCACTGAGAACCCAGAAGAAGGACATTGTAGGTGCAAAGATCCATAGTGTGAGTTGTTACCCTTCAATTATATGAGTAAATTTATACATGCATGAATTATGCAAATATATGTATGTGTTATACATATATGTATTGCTTGTGTGATCAAACAAGCTGCTTTCTTATTTAAAATGAAATTGAAATGAATATGTTTCATGTGTTATAAATTGATATTGGGATGTATTGATTTATTTGGTCTACTATTGATAAATGTGTTTAATATGCATGCTGAAGTGGAGGAGAAGCCTGTTTTATTTAATGATTTATAACCATTGTGAAAATGATTTTATTTATTTTTAAGCATGTATATTAGTGATGAGGCTGATAAAGCTAGATATTGTTGTATGGCCAGTAAGCTAGTTTCTTTTTATTGTATATATAAGGAGGTAACCTATAGACGGACCTATAAGAGACCGCATAGGTGAGTAGAGCCACAGTGGGGCTGGTATAAGAGAGAAAGGCCATAGCAAGCTTAATGTGTATCATGCACATATGTGCTGTTATAGAGACCCTATGGAAAACCTAAGCAGCTTGATAGGGATCTGAAGGATTTGACGGATATCATAAGGACAGTCATTTTGTCACCAAGTGACTATTAGGGGCCAACATCAATGAGACGAATGTTATTTTATAAATATGAATGCTTTTATATGAAGTGATTTATTTTATAAAGAATGGTAAGCAGTTTACGATTTATAAATATTCATTGCATATGGTTTTATACATAAAAGACTCACTGATGGATTTTAACGTTACCTTGGCCAAGGTAACGGTCGAAAAGATACAGCTAGCTCGGTTGATTATTTGTAAATGTATGCAGACCAAATGAATTGTTTTATTTTAATTTAATTAAATGAAATGTATATATTTGTTTTTAAGAATATGGTAATGTGAATCCCAATACCATGATTTGATAATGTGTGTGCATGTATGTATATTTGTATGTACTTTATTTACTCAGTGAGTATAATTGTATACTCATTCCTCACCATTATAGTTTTCAGGTTAGGCGTCTTAGTACTCACCAGACTAGTAGTAGCAGTAGAGAACCTACGATGCTTTGGGTAGGTTATCTTCTTGACTCACATGTGTATTATGTCCAACTAGCTAGTATCATTTGAATTTTTATGATATATTTGTACACTAGACGGTTTATGTAAATGTATATGTAAGCTCAACTCAACGAAGAATGATTTCTATTATGTTGATTTTATAATTTATTGACATTTGTTGTGGATGAATTAACCATGGATGATCAATTCTTTGATGATGATCCCATGGACTGGAACTATTATTTTATAAACTGTTTTTAGAGTTATTGGTTGACAGAAAAGCCTTACAGGCTCTCTAGATACATTCCGAGTATAAAGGATATATCATAAGGGTTTGTAGCGATTGTTACGGATAGACTCCAGGTTCGGGACATGACAATTTTAGTGGTATCAAAGCCCTTAGTTTGAAAAGAGGTTTTTAAATGTTTGAAAATAGTTTGATATTTTTTTAAAAAGGTTTAACATGGTTTTGAAAATGAGTTTATTTTTAAATTATCTAGTGGACATTAAGTGAGTCAAGTTATAGATAAGTATATGCTATTGTGAAGCATATATGATCAAATTTCATTTTCTTTTTGTAGTAAATATGCTTTCCCGTATGGGAAGATGAAAAGGTAGACCTCGTAGTGCATCGTTACCTGAAGATGAGCTAACAGATTCCTCACATGTACCTCAATTTTCTCAATCGGAATAAGTAGCTCTATTTCCACAACCAAGGGTGGAAATGTCAGCTAATGTGCCACCAAGGATGTGGATAGTGTTTATGACATATTGGAATGCTCATAACCAAACTCTAACTTAGCCTGAGCAAGTTCCCTTATGACACCCACCCAATGAACCAATAATGGCACCTCTAATGCCAATGTTCCTGCTGGCACTATAGAATCTTCTAGACCGATATACAAGCTATTGGTGCTGTATACTCTAAAACCATTCATGTTATCAGTTTTGGGCATATTGTATTGAAATATTATTGTAATATGTACTATACATATTATTAATAAAAGAAATTGTTTCAATTTATGTATGTATGTTGCTTCTTTTATTTATACATATTAATGATAGAATATGTATATGAATTGTCCAAGATAATTAGATTATCTTAATAGTTCCCTACATATGCAATATCTAATGGGCATCGATGTCACATAGTAGGCACACTGAATGTCTCTGGTGAATATCATGAGATGATATTAGTGCAGGTGACATGATAGTCATTTCAGTAGGACATTAGTGTAGATTAATAGTTAGAGAACTGTTTTTTGAACGTGACTAAAACTATGATGAATCACACTGAAGTATGTTGTCAATAATTCATCATATAATTATACTAGTGTATTAACTACTCCTTAGACCTAAGCCATTATAGTTGTTGATTGGTATAGATGCACATGATTCATATGGTATATAAATGCAAGACTAATCATGACTTGTACATACAAACCAGTTTGATCATATATTGTTTATATCGAGATGCAAATGATTGTCAGATGGAATTCGTTGACTCGATACAGAAGATTTTGAGGTTCTGTTGATTCTATCCAAATTCTAGTTCTTGGACTGATATTAGTAAACGGTTGAAAACAACGTCTTTGGCCAAAGCATAAATGTCATACGAAGAGTTTGTAGTAGCAAGTTCAGCACGTATTGACTAATTTTTCGCATATAACTAAATTTAGGGTTTTGACATCTGTGAACCCTAATTTAGTTGGGATTAGACAAACGGAAGAAGATTATTCATACGGAAGAAGATTATTCACACAGAATGTATAATGAATCATAAAAAGTTCGATGAAGAGTTTCTTCATTGTAGTTTAGGGGCTATGACATGTTACTAGACATTAACTATAGTCGTTGAGCATCCAAATTATTTAAAACGAACTCAATAAGATCGATTTTAGCTCACAGCTAACTCCACAGTGAACCCAAATGGTCATAACCAATAAATTCTATTCTTTCTTACTATGAGAGAGATTAAATATTATCCGCAAGAGAGATAGCACTCTCAGAGATAATATTTAGCCGAAAAGTGTAAATGGTTTACACGTTAAATAATTTAACAAACCTGAGAGTTTTATAAATTGACCCAGATATAACTTAAAGTAAGTTATAATATTCCATCAATATTTATAATTATAAATAGAATTAAAATAAATTTGATAAAAACAAGTTTGACTGAATTTGAAGTCAATTATAGTTTTTTTAAATATTGGGACCTAAGTGATATTTTATATTTCTATTGAGAAGCTTGTTGGACAAGTTTTATGACTAATTTTCATTGATTAAAAGAATAAGGGTATTTTAGTAAATAAAAAAATTATAAATACATAGCCATTTTCAATTTTAATGTAATTTTTGATAATTATCAAAAATCTTAAAAAGCTCTCTTTCTCTCTAGTAAAAGGTTAAGGCAATAATGGCATAAAGAGTTTGATTTATTAAAGATCTTGTCATTCAAGATTTTTCTCTTCATCCCTAAGCTAATTGTTAGTTTAATTGTATGTATTATTGATTAATTTCATAAAAATAATGATTAAATGCATGATTAAGTGCCATAAACCCTAAATATTTAATTTCACCTCATCAACTTTTACACAAGCTTTCTAAGTTGATATAGGAAGCTAAACAGTTATGATGTGAGTCTTTTCCAGGGACTTCTGATGTTGTTATGGCAAGTAAATGGATAAGATTGGTACTGAAGAATCTGTAGGATATGAGCATTGCAAATAAGGATAAGTTGAGAGGTTGTACGGTTGTTACATGATAGTGCTACTACTTAGTGGCAGAATATGTTAGCCAGATCTAGGACACAATTGACTTAGGCTAATTTTCTGAGAGAATTTAAGAATCAGTATTTTACTCACTACTACAGCAATAAGAAAAGATAGAAGTTCTTGAATATGAGATAAATGGGCAAAACAGTGATAGAGTATGACACTCAGTTGAGAGAGCCGAAATAATTTGTTCTAGAGTTTGCCAATGAGAAGACATTTTGTGCCAAGTTTGAGGTAGGACTGAATTTGGACATCAGATAGTGGATGCCAATTATCGGTACTCAAAGTTACTGAGAGATGGTGCAGTTAGCACTTCTAGTAAAAAAGTTAATAAGGAAAAGAAAAGCAAGAGTTGGCTTTCAAAAGAGAAATGATTTAAATATCTCGATAGGTCAATTGTCTAAAAAGAGCTGCAGTAGTAGTTCATCTAGTGGTGCTTTTGTGCCTAGTCTTGCTAATAATCCACCTTTTTCTTCTCATGGATTACCTAGATTCAGATTTAGACCGAAATCAATTGCTTCAAGGTCTACTTCGGGTTCTTAGTAGACTCAGGGAGCTAGTAGATACCCTCTTTGTAGGAAGCATCACAATAGTGCATGTGGTCTTTCATCGACATGTCTTCATTGTAGACAAACAGAGCATATTAGGAAAAATTGCCTAAGATTAGGAGGATTTAAGTTGACCAAGCATTTCACTCAGTGTTAGCATCCTATATTTCTTCAGCAATAACCCCCAGCTCGGACTTCTGTTCCATCCAACAGGAGATCTAGTTCTAGTAATACTTCTTCAGCTTATGGTACACAGAGAAATTCGCTTAAGGTTCAGACTAGAGGTTTTACACTGAATCAGGAATATGCTCAAGTTAATCCAGATGCGATCACAGGTATGATGTTGATTTTTGGTCATCCAACATGCATTCTTATTGGCCCTGGATCTAATAGATCATTTATAAGTACATCATTTGCACGTCATACTAATCGAGAGTTAAGTTCCTTAGACCAAGAATTAATAGTGCATACACCACTGGGGTAGAGATTGCTCAAAAAGACTGTATTTAGACAGTGTGATGTGATAGTAGGAGAGACTACCTTGGAGGCAGATCTCATTCTGTTAAAGATCTAGGATTTTGATGCCATTTTAGGATGGATTGGTTATCACAACATCTACCTTCAATTGATTGCTTTACTAAGCAAGTAACTTTCCTAAAGTCTAGTACTTTTTTATTGTTTAATTTCAAATTTGGAAGTAAAGCGATTATTGTAGAAAGAGTATGAAGCATTTTTGGTACATGTAGTGGATATGTCAGTTTAAGAAAACCAGTTTGAGTGTACCCCTATTATAAATGAGTTTCTAGATGTATTTCTAGATAAGTTGCTTGGAATACCTCTGGAACGAGATTTTAATTTTGGTATAGATCTTATGCCTGGAACTATCCCAATCTCTATGCCTCTATATCGTATGACGCTAGCAAAGCTTAAAGAGCTCAAGGTTCAGTTGTAAGAATTAATTGATAAGGGTTTCATTAGACCTAATTTTTCTTCGTGGGGAGCACCAGTTTTGTTTATAAAGTTTTGTTCATAAAGAAGAAAAAAGGTACGTTAAGGTTGTACAATGATTACAGCCAGTTGAACAAGGTGACCATCAAGAATAAGTATCTGTTACCCTATATTGATGATCTTTTTGATCAGTTACAAGAAGCAACTGTATTTTTCAAGATTGACTTAAGATCTGGGTGTTATCAATTAATGATTCGGAAGGATGATGTTTATAAGACAACCTTCAAAACGAGATTCGGGCATTATGAGTTTCTATTTATGCCATTTAGGTTGACTAATGCTCCAACGGTATTTATAGATCTCATGAACCGTGTATTCCATCCTTACTTGGACAAGTTTGTAATCGTTTTCATTGATGATATTCTGGTGTACTCCAGAAATAAAAAAGAGCATACTCAACACTTTAGAGTTGTATTGCAGACTTTAAGGAATAGAAAGTTGTTTGCAAAATTTTTTAAGTGCAAATTTTAGCTTAGAGAAGTGGTATTCTTGAGACATGTTGTGTTAGGTGATGGAATTTTTGTGGATCCACGAAAAGTTGAAGCTATAGTGCAATGGGAACGACTAAAAATATCACAGAAATTCAAAATTTTCTGAGTTTAAGTGGATACTACAGAAGGTTTGTAAAGGGATTTCTTTATTAGTTGCTCCACTAACTAAATTGACAAGAAAGAGAATTCAATTTGAATGGAATGAGTAGTGTGAGAAGAATTTTCAAATATTAAAGGATCGTCTTATTTCTACACCAGTTTTAACTCTTCCTACACTAAGGTATAACTATGTGGTGTATAGTGAAGCATCTAAATAAGGATTGGGTTGTGTACTGATGTAGAATGAGAAAGTAATTGCTTATGCTTCTCTACAGCTTAAGTAGCATGAAGTTAATTACCCTACCTATGACTTAGAACTTACGGTAGTAGTTTTCACATTGAAGATTTGGGGGCACTACTTGTATAAGGAATAATGTCAAATCTTCACAAACTATAAGAGCTTGAAATATCTCCTTATACAGCGAGATTTGAATTTGAGACAGAAGAGATGGCTTGAATTAATAAAGGATTATGACTTGATTATCGAATACCATCAAAAGAAAGCCAATGTAGTAGCAGATACTTTGAGCAGGAAATCTTTTGTTACATTAGTATTTGTTTGAGTGGCATATATGTCTTTGTTGGTAGAATTGAAGGCTTTGGGTGTAGCCTTAAGTTTTGATGATGCCAGAGCCTTGGTGGCCAACTTTGTTATGAAACCCATGTTGGTGGATCAGATTAGGGAAAGACAAAAGCAAGATGGCAGTTTAGACAAGATAAGTCAAGATGTACCTAATGGGAAAGAAAGAGAGTTCTACCTCATGTCAGATGATACGTTAACGTTGAAAGGTAGAGTTTGTGTGCCTAGTGTGGATGAGTTGAGAAAAACCATTATGGAATAGACACATTGTTCTGCTTTTATTATGCATTCTAGTAGTACAAAAATGTACAGAACCATCAGAAATAATTATTGGTGGTCAGGTATGAAGAATGACATAGTTGAGTATGTTGCGATAGAACATCAGAAACCAGCAGGCACTTTACAACCTTTACTGATACCATAATGGAAATGGGAGTATATCACTATGGATTTCGTGGTTGGTTTAACATGTACTCAAGCAGGACATGATGCTCTATGGATTCTAGTAAATCGTTTGATGAAGTCAACGCACTTTTTACCAATCCGTATTAAGTGCTCTTTGGAAAAACTGGAAAGACTTTATATAGCAAAAATTGTAAGATTACATGAAATACCCATTACCATAGTGTCAAATAGAGATCCTCGTTTCACATCTCGATTATGGCCAAAATTTTAAAAAACTATGAATATTACTCTAAACTTTAATTCAGTATTTCATCCTCAGACTGATGGTCAGTTAAAGAAGGCTATCCAAATCTTAGAAGATGTGTTGCAGTCATGTGTTATAGAACTTCAAGGTAGCTGGGATATTCACATACCTTTGATTGAATTTGCATATAATAACAATTATTAAGCTAGCATTGGTATGGCTCCGTATGAAGTTTTATACAGTAGAAAGTGTCGAACACCTTTATGTTGGGATGAAGTCGGTGAAAGAAAGCTAGAAAATGTGAAATTAATATAAACCACCACTGAGAAGATCAAGATCATTTGTGAAAGATTGAAAGTGGCACAAGACAAACAAGTCTTATGCTGATCATTGAATAGGAGCTTTAGAGTTTGATATTGATGATGCGGTGTTTTTGAAAGTATCACCTTGAAAATGGGTGATTTGTTTACAGACTAAAATTTCCTTCAGAGTTGGCAAGAAAACATAATGTGTTCCATATTTCAATGTTAAAAAAGTATGTGTCAGATCCTTCGCATATTTTAGAGACACCTCCAGTAGAATTGAGGGATAATTTGAATAATAAAACTTATCCCGTTAGGATAATTGATTGACAAGTTTGAATTCTAAGGAGTAAGATCGTTCCTATTGGTAAAAGTTATGTGGTGGAATAAAAATGGTGAAGACATAACTTTGAAGTATTGAGAATGTTCCAAGTTAATGGGGCGAACCTTGAGGGTACACGGTAGTTGTCACATGTTTTCTCGAGATCAAGGCGTGACATTACTACCAGTTGCTAGTAAGCTTATTAACTTGTTAGAAGGTTAATTTTTAGATTTTGAACATGAATTGAATTTTGGATTACTGTTCATCCGAGAATTTTACATTTAATTTTGCGTAGGAAATGTTAGAGTGTGCTGAATTGAAGTAGAAAATATAATATTGGATTGATTTAGCATTGATTGAAGTGTTGGTTGAAAGAAATTTGAGTATTTTTCTCTCGATGCTACAATAAATTGAATGTGCTATAGTAAATTTGAATTTGCTACATTAACTTCAATCTAAACAGTAACTGTTTGCTACAGTAACTTTGATATAAACTATATTTGGTTGCTTAGACGAAAATATGTAAATTTATAATAGACGGAAATGAGAATTTGAAATAAATTGACCATAAAATTTCATTATTGGAAATCGAGTAAATGACCTTAGTTAGTTAAATTTGATAAAATGCATCGAATTATGGAATTTTAGTCACGTTTTTAACAAGTATTGCATTTAATGCATTAGAGTATAATTATTTAGATCGTGAAGTTCATGATTTTATATATATGTGTGTGTGTGTGTGTGTGTG